>MU226249.1:8226219-8236866 GCA_018584345.1 Thuja plicata
CAGATAATCACAAAGAATTGGTTTTAAATACATCAGAGTTTTATGTCTATGTTTGTTTCAATGTTTTAAAATCAAAAGACAACTAATGGGCATACAAATTCCCAGAGCTCCCAGTGTAGAAACATGGGCTCTAATACCAAGTCTGAATTAAGCTATCACCCATACATGCACACGAGTTCAATTTTAAGCCCAAAGTAGATGGAGATTGCTTGTCCAATTTTATATGCATCAAATTCAAATATTTTTTTGCCTTTGTTCAATTTCTAACCACTATGTCAATTTTAAACACCAAATTGGAAAAGTGAGATTGTGATGTTTTGCATACACTTTTCTTTTTAAGCACCAAAAAGAGAAATGAGTTAATTTTAGGTTACTTTGTTAAAACCGTTTGCACATCACAAGCTGTCAAAAATTGATTAGTACAGAAACCTCTTAACAATCAAAATGAATAATATTCAGCAACTCTGGGATTATTAAGACCATTAAGACTAATGATAACCTTGTATATGGCTACAAAATGCTCGAGAGAATCAAGATACCTGTAAAAATATTCACTTTGATATTCAGCTACGATTTCCAAGATTACCCTTTATTGAATACGATAATTAGCAGTTCTCCTTATGGCTTCTCTTAGTGATCTAGAACCCAGGGTGTGTCTGATTATCCTTTTTTCCATATGTCAGTTTCTCATTCCTACACAGGAACCGAGAAAAAATTATATCTGATTAATAAAATGATAAAATAGAGCAATTGAAAAATTATTCTGTCAGATGCAAAATGATTATGTTAGATGCAAAATTCTGCAGGCAATTACAGTAAACTGCTGTCAATTGCGGTAATATTCTGTCGATTGTGGCAATATACTGGTGATTGTGAAATTCTTTTGGCGATTGTGAAATAGATCGGTCAATTGCAGAAAAATACCAGAAACAAAGACTAAAAACTATAGAAAATGATTTCTTAACACACATATCAATTGCAATAATAAACGAGTCGATTGCAAAAAAGTCTCATCAATTGCGAAAAGCTTTCATCAATTGCGCAATTAAAAAGATTATCAATAGTGTTAATATGGATTTATGTGAAATTGTGTATATGGAAAATAAAAGTGAGTTTTTTGAAGAGCAGGATGGAAAAGATAGATGATAAATTAGAACCTATGAATATAGATGAATGGGGACCAGCTCAGGTATCTTCCCTTGGTGTCTCTCTCTATTATGTTATTTTCATTGATGATGCAACTAGGAAAGTATGCATTTATTTCCTCAGGCATAAATTTGATGTATTTGAAACTTTTAAAAAATCAAAAAGCTTGGTTGAGAATAAGACTGGTAAAAGACTTAAATGTCTCAGATCTAATAACGGTGGTGAGTATTGCAACAAATAATTTGAAGATTATTGTTCCTCTAATGGTATCCATAGGCATAAAATAGTTCCAAGGACTCCACAAGAAAATGAAGTGGATGAACGCATGAATAGGACAATAATGGAGCATGCAAGGACTATTACGTTGCATGTTGGGCTGCCCTTAAATATGTGGGCAGAGGCAATAAACATTGATATTTAATTAATTAATAAAGGTTGCTCTACTCCTTTGGGTTGTGGTATTCCAGAGGAAGCATGGGCAGGTAAAAAGGCGAGTTATTCTTTATTAGAACCTTTGATTATGAAGCATTTGCACATATAGATTCTGAAAATAGAACCAAGATGCAAGCTAAATAAAAGAAATGTGTATTTTTTTGGATATGGAAATGATGAATTTGGCAATAGAGTTTTGGGGTTTTGAGAATCATAAAATTGTGAGAAGAAGGGATGTCAAATTCAATGAGAAAGTGTTGACAAAATTTCAGCTGTGACAACATGAGAAGAAAGAAAATGATTATGTATTATTGGATGATACTCCTAAAGAAAATGTTCTAGTGGTTCCTCATGACCCGCAACAACAACAAAAACAACAAAAAATAACACAAACTCTAGTGAATGTTAAATGATCTACAAGGATAAGTAGACCTCCTGAAAAGTTCTCTCCCTCTTTGTATTCTATTTTATTAATTGATGTTGGTGAAATAGAATTTTATGATGAAGCTATGTAGCTAGATACCAAGGTTCAGTGGGAGGATGGAATGATAGAAGAAATGGATTCCTTGTTGAAAAATCAGACTTGGGAATTATGCAAGTTGCCTGTTCAGGTAAAAAGGATTTACAAAACAAATGGGTTTATAGGATGAAAGAGGAAGATGGAGGTAAGAAAATATATATTTAAAGCTAGGTTAGCTGTACAGGGATTTCCATAGAAAAAGGCATTGATTTTTCTGAAATCTTTTCGCCAGTTGTCAAGATGACTTCTATTCATACCATTTTAAGTATTCTAGTTGCTGAATATTTGCATTTGGAACAACTAGATATGAAATCTTCCTTTTTCCATGGTGATTTGGAGGAGGAGATATATATGGAACAACCCCAAGGATTTGAGGTCACAGGTAAGGAGAAGCTAGTGTGCAGATTAAATAAGAGTTTATATGGATTGAACAAGCACCTTGGTAGTGGTACTTAAAATTTGATAGTTTATGGTTGAGCATGCCTCAAGAGGTGTAATTATGACCATTGTGTTTGTTTTATGAGGGTTGATAATGACACCTACATTATTTTATGTTTATATATTGATGACATGCTTGTAGATGGGTCTAACATGGATCACATAAGAGAGTTAAAACATCAGTTAGAAAAATCATTTTCTATGAAGGATTTGGGGTCAGGAAAATAAATTCTTGTTATAAAAATTTTCTGAGATAGGAAGAACAAAAAATTGACTCTATCTCAGGCTGATTATGTTGAAAAGGCATTGCAGAGATTCTCAATGGAGAATGCAAAAGTTGTTATAAAATATTTTCCTAGTCATTTGAAATTGACTAAGGAGATGTATTCAAAGAAACAAGAGGAGGAAAAAATGTCCAAGGTACTCTATGCTTCAGCTGTAGGTAGTTTAATGTATGACATGGTATGAACTAGACAAGATATTGCACATGCTATAGAAGTTGTTAGTAGGTATAGGAGTCATCCTAGAGTTGAGCATTGAAATATGGTCAAATGGATTCTCATATACTTGAGAGGGACATCCAACAAATGTTTATGTTAAGGGGGATCTAGTATTTATTTACAAGGTTATGTTGACTCATAATTTGTAGGAGATGTTGATACCAGGCGAAGTACAATAGGATATGTTTCTACTGTAGGTGGGATAGCGGTGAGTTGGATCTACATGTTGCAAAAGGTGGTTTCTTTATCCACCACGAAGGCACATTATGTAGCTGCAATAGATGAAAGCAAGGAGATGATATGGCTACAATATTTCATTGAAGAATTGGGAAAACCACAGGTTACTAATTACTTGTTTACAGAAAGCTAGAGTGTCATTCATCTTGTAAAGAATTCCACATTGCATTCAAAGAAAAAACACATACAGTTGATGTATCACTCAAGGATGAATTTAAGAAACCCCCTCCTGGGAAAAGGTGTAAAATATTGGTGAATACTTCATTATTTGGGGAGGGGGGAATTAATATTGTTGGAATTATTTTTAATTTAAAAGGAAAACATATTAGTTGTACTAGCAATTTTTTTTAATTATATGAAAATTATATAAAATCTTGGCGAATCTTTCATATTGAAGAAAATCGCGATGATAGGTACACTTGCCTAGAAATCATTATTATTTGATTAGGGATTTGGGGCAGCACCCCTACGACAAGAACTAACAAGACTATTTTATTATTTTATTAAGGTATCATGAGTTAATTTTCTATCTACTAACAGGAACTAACCCTACTTTTTTTAACCATTGAATGGTCCCAGATCAATGGAAGGAATTCTATTTCTGGCCAAGGTTTTAAAGGACACAAAGATTCCCCCAAAAGTCTCTAGAATAGAGACACATGTCAAATCTATTTTGGGCCAAATTTTTAAAAGACAAAGTTTCAGTCTCCAGAATAGAGACACATGTCAAATCTATATATGTAACCTGTACCCTAACATTAAATATCGACCACATATTAGCAAATATGGTTGTTAATTATGACAAGATTTGGAAATTATAGGCAAAAATTTTCAATTTACAGTATCCAACAATTAAATCTGATTGGCGATATTGTGCAAGAAAAGGAGAAAAATACATAAACCAATGGACGATGGGCCTGGGTATTTGACCCAATATTTGTAAAGTTTAGGTGACACAACCAACCTGATATACATTGTTGGTCCCACTAAGAGGGAGGGGTGAGTTAGTCCAAATCAAACTTAAACACTTAAAACTCAACTCAATGATTCACTCAATAACACTGAATATAGTAATAACCGATTCACCAAATAAATTAATAACTTAAACAATCATACATCTCATAATATGCAAATCAATCATTCAAACTCAATAAACACAAATTTAACTTAGTTGACACTAGATTTAATGAGGAAACCCAATTTGGGAGAAACCTCTGTAGGAATTGTGACCCACAATAAAAATGTACCTTTCTGAAGTATGCTCGACTAAGAACTTATCTTGTTAAAGATTACAAACACTTTGCTAAATGTGACCCTGTTAAGGGATTTTGCTCAGATTGAATACGATCTTCACCCTATTAGGAGTGTCCTTGCTAGAGGACTTTAAACACTCTTTTGGAATGTCACCTACATCTAGGATTTACAAATAGGACTGTTAAATCCACTATGCTAAGAGATTTTTTCTGTTACAAATGCTAATAAGCAACAATAAAAATTTGATCTATAAATATAAAAACTACCTTTTTCTTGTGTCAGATCCTTTAAATGCTCACATGAATACTGGAATCACATATTCCATTTGTCTCTATTTTAGACTATTGACTCTTCTCTTTCTTCTTATCTTTTCTACTCAATAACTTTGTTCTTCAACTTCTTCTACTTCTTTTAATTGAATTTGCCAACATCATAATCTCTGTTAATTTTTCATCATTTATATAGACATAATTTTTCCTCTTAATCTTCTTTCTTAGGTTTTCCATCATTTGCGCTCAGTTGTTTGATCATATTCTTCATAAATCTTAACTCGGTAAACCATTTTACTTTTATCCCATAACAAAAAAATTTCTCGAAACTCACATAATCAGGTTTAACCCCTTGATCTTTTCCTAAGATCGTCTCATTGAATTTTATCACTCGTAGATCTTTTAACAAACTTCCTTTAATTATTATCTCCATCCATATCATCATATCATTTTATTAAATTTCATCTTATCATCATTTATAATCAATATCATGTACTCGATAATTTTCTTTGCAACTTGGTAGCTAACTTTGTTCATTGCTCGGTGCTCGATAACTAAAAATTGATCAACACAACTCTATACCGACTAACTCAGTCTAGCTCGGTAGAGTAACTCTTTTAGTCATAACTTAACTCTTTACAATTTTCAACTTAATCATCAAGTGTACCAATTTCATAACATCAAATATATATTAGCAAACAACTATATCAACATTACTTAATCATTGTCTGATCTGTATTTGTCATCCATTTAACTTCTCCTTTGTACGATATGGTAACTCAATAAGAGTTAGTAAATAAATTGCTTGACATCAATGAAATAATAATAACTGATCTAACTATTTATACAAACATGTATACTCATTATCACTCGGTCTTCATCATATCCATCAGTTAATAAAAAATCTCCCTCTTTGCAATTGATGACAACACTATAGTAGTACTATAGAAATTGTTGATGACAACTTTCAATACTGTCAATCTCTGTCATTACTTTCTCTCAGTTGATATTCTATTTCTGATCTTCAAATTATTCAATGTCCTCCCTCTTGGATAAATCTTCTGATACTGTAGCATACATTCTGATTCTCCTTCATGAGTAAATAGTAGAAATTCATTCTCTCCCTCTTTCTTCAATATCTCCCTTATGGATAAATTTCATCAATTCATTCATCAATTTGATACTCTCCCTCTTTGACAACAATGCCAAAATATCATACTCCTAAAAACTTATTTCAACAGTGGATTATACCTTACATGTACAAATACTCATTACATACAGAACTTTCTTCACAACTTCAAGAATCACCTAAAGTGTGTCAGATTAAAATCAATTCAAGAATAGATATTCTAATAAATTAGAGAATTGATGTAGAATTCCTCATGCTACTTAGTGAATATTAGATAGGGTAAGAACCCCTAATTTACCTCTAAGATACTCAAAATAATCCTTTGGTAGTGGCTTTGTAAAGATATCAGCTAATTGTTCCTTTAAATTCACATATTCAATTACCACATTCTTCTCTCGAACTTTTTCTCTCAAGTAGTGATACTTGATAGAAATGTGATTGGTCTTTGAATGCATAACCAAGTTCTTTGATATGTTGATACCACTTGTGTTATCACAAAAAATAGTAATAGGATCTAAAATAATATCTTGCATACCTTCAATTAGCTATTTGATCCAAACAATATTCGCACAATTCATGGCAGCAACAACATATTCTACCTCAACAGTAGAGTGTGAAATGCAACTCTGCTTCTTAATTAGCCATGTGACGACTCTTTCACCTAGAAAGAATGTGCCCCCACTAGTACTTTTTCTTTCATCAACATTTCTAGCCCAATCTACATTAGTGTAGACTTGCAGATCAAAAGTACCTCCTTTCTTGTGTTTCCTTCAGATTAGAAGAAAATATTGCAACAATCCCAACAATGTGTGATATATTAGGTCTTCTGTGAACACCATACTGCAATTTCCCAATCATGGATTGGTAAAGAGTATTATCCACCTCTTGTGTCTCATCTTATTTAGATAATTTACATCTTTTGACCATCGATGTTCCAACATGATTGGAATCTTCCATACCAAATTTTTTGAGGATCTCTTTGATATACTTAGCCTGTGTAATATAGACCCCTTCTACAACTTGCTATATCTATAGTCCTAGAAATAACTTAATCTCTGCAATCATAGACATTTCAAACTCTTTTCTCATTTCATCAGAAAATGCCTTAAATAAGGTGTTATTTCCTCCAAAAATAATATCATCAACAAAAATTTCAGCAATCAAAACCGTGTTGTAAGTATCACACTTCAAGTAAACATTATTGTCATCACTTGTTCTTTGAAATTCTATTTTGATTAGATAAGAGTGCAATCTCTCACACCATGCTTGGGGTGCTTTCTTCAAAATCTAAATAGCTTTATGTAACTTACATACCTTGTTCTTATTCGTGCTCTCAATGAGTCCTTCATGTTGTTCAATGTAAACTTCTTCTAATATCCTAAATGGAACCAAAATTTAGATAGAAAAGAAGAAGTTAGGGGCCTCTCAAGCTTCAAATCAAAAGAAACAAAATTTAAAGGAAAAATAATGACTATGGATTCAATAGGATCCACATTTTCCATACCCCTTTCCATTAATCCTATGACCCATTGTCAGACATTGAAAGTTCTAGAGAGGAGGAGAATTATAGAGTCAAAAAAAGAGAAGGAGAAGGCTATGGAAACATAGACCGAGAAAAGGCCATAGAACTAGACACATATATAAATATTTTGGAACTGAATAACTTTGGAGCTTCACACAGTCCTAAGGAAACTCCTCAAAAAGGTAAACCAATCCCCACCCCCCTTTCAATTTGAAAAGTTATACCAAGACTCCTTTGGTAAAACACTCTAAATTTTATCCCTATTTAATTGATAAATGCATTCAACTCCACATATTCCCCCTTCTGGCTTGAGAAAAAATTATCGCGCAAAAGATAAATACCATCTCTATGATCCCAACTCCTGATAATATCATACATGAATTATAACAATTTATCCATAAGGACAAACAACTGAAGACTATTTCGAGATTAGTTAAAGAGGAAGAATTAGAGGGATTTCTCATGGATATTACACAAACCACTACCTAGAAGGACCCCAACTAGGTTACCATAAATGACTTTGATATGAGTAGAGTACACTTCAGGCCCCTAAGTAGATATGTGGACATGTGGATAACTTTAAATCACATCCACTAGGATGGTGAAAAGAACAAAAAAGAATGGGATAAAGAGGAGTTGAAAAGATAAATGACAATACAATTTGGGTTTTTGAAGTAAATTTACAAGACTTGTCTACTAAGTATATTTAATATATTAGAGGCATACTTTGAATTGGAGTAAAAAAACAACATAAAAATAATTAGCAAGGTGTAGAATGACACTTTATTTGGTAAAATCAGATAGGGGTGGTTTGCTAGATTAAAAGCTAAAGGAGTCCCTTTGGTTCAAGGTTTTATTGAACTATATGGTGACCTAGTTCAAATGAGGAATACCATTAATTTTGAATTTGAAGATACTAAGTTCAAGAAGTTTCACTATAGAAAAAAAGTGAAACTTTTAAAGGAATTGTAGAGATTGGAATAGATAAGGCAAATACAAAGGGAATAGTCCCTATTATAGAGGATATTAATGTATAACCTAGAAGGAAAGAATTTGGTGGAAAATAACCATCTTGCAACAAAACATAAGAGAACAAGGACAATTGTTGAAAAATTATAAGCACTCTATGTCAGACCTCGTATAGGAGCTCAAAGATCTCAGATGTCAGATGCATCAAAGTGAAAATGCAAGGATTTATATTAATAATGAATTAAAATAATAATTTTAGAATATCATGTAAATTCTCTCTTAAGTTTGAACAAATTTACAGAAGAAAACATGAGAAAATTGGTGAGGATCAATTTTGTATTATCTTGGTATGCCAACCACCCCAAGACCTTTGCCAACATGAACAATTCTATTCAAGACAATGAAACTATTTGGAAACCAAGAGCTCAAAATTCTTTGATTCTAAACCCACAAAGAATCCCTACTATGATACAATTTTTTAGATGCGTATAGTCCTATAAATTTAGCACCCATAATTGGATGCTTTACTAGGAACTATTAGACCCCATTTTGGTGATGTCAAGGTCTGAATGTCAATTATGCACAATCCTAGAAACCTATTTTTGTCCCACCACTTCTTTTCATCTATCTTGGCATCCCCTCTAAATTCTAGCCCATTTCCCAGTGTACAGGATGCAAATGGTGGCTTGTCCTAGGAAAATGGGTACCAAATTTAGCCTAGGGATTGATATTGGGATGTTAGAGAGAGTTTTGATTTTGTGGTCATCCTAGAGGAATTTTGAATCCCAAAATTATGGATTAAGTACAAAAAAACATTATTTCTGTTCATTTTGACATCAATAATCCATTATCAAGTGCAAGCATACATGCAATCAAGCTATCAAGATTTTTCAAGCAGAAGCAATTGAGCATTGGGATTCAAGATTTGAAGGCAAGCATCCAAGATCAAGATATCCAAGTCTCAAAATTATTCAAGATAATTCAAATTATTCTCCAATTGATGCAAGTTTCACTCCCATGATGACCAAGTAGAGGAATTAACAATCAAGCAAGAAGATCCTTCATTCTTCTTCTCTCTCCTTCATTGCAAGCAATTTTAAAGCATATCGACATTCAAGATCTAGGAGTGGAATTCATCTAGATCTAAGCATCTGTGAGGGAATCCTTGATTCTACATCTCATTCCAAGGACAATTATTCAGATTTTAAGGACATTTCAAGCATCTTCATGGGTATGAGCAATTTCTATATTTTTCCATAAGGGTTTATGCAAGGTAAATCTACCATTTTCCTTTTTACATACTTTCCTTTATGAAATTTCTTTTCATTTTCAATACTAATTCCTAAAAAGGGGTACAACATTTTTCCCTATTTTTTTGTGTAGAGGAACAGGTTACAGAGCTACCAGATTAGGATCGAGAAGATCGAATACAATTAGATAGACCCAGAAAATTTCAGTCACTTTTTCAGGTACAAGATGCCATTTGTGACTTGTCCCCAAGTACATACAGGATGAGTTTTGACCTATCCCTGGCATTTTCAACTCAATTTTTACCAGCATTTCAGTTCTGAGCTTTTGATGAAGGGGACTCCCCTTAATACCACAAGTATACGACAGAAACAATAGAAATTTGCAAGAACAGAAAATTGGCTTCTTATTGGCTCCACAAATGTGGAATTACAAAATTCAGAATTACAATATCAAAATCCAGATGGGCATCCCTTACAATAATCTGTAGGACAAAGCCTCAAATAACCACCCAGAACTGCCCTAGAAAACACCACGGTCCTTCCTTAAATAGGCAATTTTCCACCGCCCGAGAAGGTTCCAGAAGTCTAGCTATTAAGGCCGACTACCCTTAGCATTTATTTTTTTTCACTTTTATTACAAAAGGGTCGGCTTTAAATATTTACAAAACATGAGATTAGGTAGCTCAACTTCTAGAAGCCATAACTTTTGAACCGTAGCTCCGATTGGCTATTATAACTGTGTGTGTGTAAATGGGTACCTGTTAGAATCAACACAAACAATCAATAGGTCATTATATTAGTCCAAAAGGGGTTAGAAAATAATGTAAAACCCACTAAAACCAACCTATTGCCTACTAACTAGGAGGAGTGTGATTAACAACATATTAGCCCTCAGAATATGCTATAAATCAGTGACAAATACAACCTAGCATGAAGGATTTTTACTTAAATAACAAGCTAAAAGATGGAAAAGCATGTATT
>MU226249.1:8248486-8283293 GCA_018584345.1 Thuja plicata
ATAAATGCACAACCACCTGCGAATCAGACTCACAGATAATGCTCCGCCAGCCCCGATAACAACACTGTTGCACTGCAAACAAAATAGCCAGAGCTTCCATGAGGTTATTTGTATGATATCCCTTGTACACAGAAAAGAAAAACTGGATGTCCCCAGAACTATCGCGCCCCACTCCGCCAATACCAGCTGGCCCTGGATTTCCCCGAGAAGAACCATCAGTGTTAATTTTAAGAACTCTAGATGTGGGAGGAGTCCAATGCCCTGTACGATTGACAGGATGGGGGTTCTGCCTAGTTCCAATCTTTGAGCGGGAGTGGGCAGCCAAGGGAATATCACCATGAGGAGAAAAGGAAAGGCGTGAGTAAATACCCGCATCTATGGGATCCAAACCAACAGCAACATCACATTTAGCTAAGAGAGTTTCATGAAGAGAATTGAGAATTTTCCCCCATAGGAACCTGAGCTCAAGGTGCACATCATGAAAGATCCTCCTATTCCTCTCAAGCCATATATGCCACAAAACCAAGGAGGGACCAAGGGACCAAGCAACCTGAAGAAAATAAGCCTTAGAAGGAGGGTGGCCCAACCGATCCCAGAAATCAGATAAAGAAGAAACATGCCAGAAGGAGCAGTGTTATCCTCTTATACTATTATTATAGTTTTTGATTCTCAAGAAGCAAAATACTATGTGTTATCTAAACATTTTTTAAACCTAAAAGATGATGTCATACTTATGTCGGGTTGGATACCATTTTATCAGATAGGGAAACCCATTTTTATTCTGATCCAATTTGGTTTAGCCTCCCTGGATTACCCTATGAATTTAATGATTTTCATACTTTAAAGGAAATTGGAAGCTCATTTGGACAGTTTGTTAAAACTGATCATTGAATTTCTGATAACATTCTTCTTACAAAAATCTGTGTTTTACTTACTCCATCCTCTATTGCTCCATCCACTTTTAAATTTGACTCTCCTTCTGGTTCATGGAGACAACCCATGGTTAGGGATTCATCAAGTCTACATAAGGATGTTATTTCTATTGATGGTGATCTATTCAAGAAGTTTAAACCAACTTCGCCTCCTGAGGAGCATCATACCATTCTCCATTCATCTCCCACTACCCAACAAGCCCTTTCCCCACCACATACCTCCTCTTTCTCAAATTGTGTTCCCTCAATCCCTCCTCAACCATCAATTTCTGGGGTTTCTCCTCGGATCTCTCATACCAGGATTCTATCTGTTGTTTCCCCCCCTCATCCACATTGCTTATAGCTGTACCTCTACCATTTCTCTAGCCTCATGATATCACTCACCAAACTTCATCTCCTTCCACCTCCCTTACTATCCCAATTACCACTGATAACCTCTTCCCACCTCTTACTAATAACTTACAAATGGGTGAGCAGTTGGTGGGATCTTTGGATAATCCAATTATAATTAAGCTATCTGTATAAGATGTTTCACAAGTAGATGATATTTCCAAGGAAGATAATGTTGCTCTAGATGATCAGATGACTGATTCTATTATTGATTCTTTTGATACCTCTTTGTCTTGGTTAACTTGTAAGGGGGAGATTCCCAAAACTAAAAACCCTTATGAAATTCTATCTCTAGATGCAAAATCATCCTTACTAGAGGTCCCTGTTACTTTTTCACCCTCTCTGGATGGTACTATTAGAAAGGAGGATCATCAATCCTCTCCATGCCCTATCTTTCAATCTCCTTCAAATCTATCCCCTGCTTCACCCACTAAGCAAAGGGGGAGACCTTCAATTGAATCTAAATTAAGAGATGAGATTAATGCAGGGATTCAAACAACAATATCCTCTTCTTTAACTATCCATAAAAAAGGAAAAAAGAAAGTGTCAGTCAACCCCCTATCTACCCGGGCTGCCAAGGCCAAGAGATGTCTTTAGCCTGAGTATGCTTGAGGATTGGAATCTACAGATGCTCAAGAAAAGAGGGGAGTTTAGACTTCACCTCTAAAACCACAAGAATTCTTTCATGGAATGTTAGGGGCTTAAACGCCCCTAATAAGCAATTTCTCATCAAGAGCCAATTGTGTAATTCTAAATTTGACATTACTCTTCTTTAGGAAACTAAATTATCTGATGTTGCTACCACAAGTTTGTTGACATATTGTAAAATGGGTAACTTTCGTGCCTCCCCCTCTGAAGGTGCTTTGGGGGGTCTTGCGGTATTATGGGACCCAAATAAGGTACTTGTTGAAAAAATCACATTCCAAAAATATTGGATGCTTTCTTTAGTTGAGATTTGCTCCAATAAACTGTCTCTTTGGTTATTCAATATTTATGATCCTACTATTATATACAAAAGAGAGCTTTGGACCCTTCTGGGTGATTTTTTAAAGGCTCTTCAGGGGGAATTGATCATCTTGGGGGTGACTTTAATGTTGTCTTAAATCATGATGAGAAATGTGGAGGGATTCTCCCCTCTCCTAATATGATGCTATATTTTAATCAATTCATTCAAGAAAATAATCTTATAAATGTCTCCCCCAAGGTGGGAAAGTTCACCTAGACAAACCGCCAAGTTAACTTCTATAATATTACTTAGCGGTTCGATCACTTTTTTTAATTTCTGATTTATGCCTTCAGTCTGAAATAGACTATCATTCTCTCATTTTACCAGTCTCTGGTTCAAATCATTTTCTGATTTTGTTTCAATTGTCAAACTCCTCTTCTCACTGCAAAGGAACATTTAAGATTGAACCAATATGGTTCCGAGACCAAAATTTCATTCCATTACTAAAATATTGGTGGCAGAATTCTCCTTACAAGGAAGGAACTTAGATATATAGGCTAGTTAAAAAATTACAGCTACTTAAAGTTAAGATTGAAGATTGGAACACCAATACCTTTAGCAATATCTTTCATGAGAAAAATAGACTACAATCATAATTATTTATAATCAATGATTTTATTATTCAAAATGGGATGGATGCTAAGTCCTTTGCTTTGGAAAAGGAACTTAGAAGTGCCTTAGAGGAAGTGATTCTTAGGGAAGAAATTTAACGCAATAATAAATCTTAGGAAACTTGGCTTGCAGATGGGGATAGGAACACAAATTTTTTCCATGCCTCAACTAAGCTAAGGTGCCTTAGAAATAAAATTATTCAAATTGAGTCTTCTATTGGTTTGCTAGTAGATGAAATTGATATAGTTGTTGAAGGTATCTTGTTCTTCTCAAATGTGTTAACTAAGTAGCAGGTCCAACAATCTCATTCCCTCCAAGACACCATCCCTAATTGTGTTTCTAAGGAAGATAATAATATGCTTATGGCTCCCTTAACATTAACAGAGCTTAGAGATATTGGTTTCTCAATTGCTTCAGATAAAGCCCCAGGAATAGATGGATACACCATGCTCTTCTTCCAAAAATGTTGGGACTTTATGGGCAATGATCTATTACTTGCGTTATAAGAGGTTAAAATTCATAAGACTAGCCAAAATTCATAAGACTATCCTAAAAGAGCTTAATCATACTTGGATTGCTCTTAAACTGAAGAAAGATAACCCTAAGACATTTACAGATTTTTGCCCAATTTCACTTTACAATTCTCTACATAAAATCTTTACTAAAGCAATTTCTATTCGGTTAGCCAAAATTCTTCCTAAAATTATATCAAAAGAACAAAGGGGATTTGTTCCCAACAGAGAAAATCTAGAGGGTGCCATTTTGGCTCATGAAATTTTACATTCCATCCGGTTAATTTTTTTTTTCTATGGTACTTAAGCTTGATATGTTGAAATCATATGATCAAGTTGATAGGGACTTTCTTCTAATGGTCCTGACCAAGTTTGATTTCCATAAAAAATGGGTAAAATGGATTCAGGCTTGCATTTCCTCTCCCTCTTTCTCGATTATCATTAATGGTTCCCCTAGAGGCCACTTTTCATCCTCTAGAGGAATTAGGTAAAGGGTCCCAATTTCTCTCTTCTTATTCATTTTAATGGTAGACGTACTCAGTAGATTGATATGTCATGCTAGACATGTAGCAATTTGGAAAGGCATCTCCCTTAATGATTGAAATGAGCCTTATACACAATTATGGAAGCTCGGCTTATCAAAAAAATCATTGATGACTACTCCATGGCATCTAGGCAGTTAATCAACTCAGAAAAATAAAAAAATTTCTTTTTGAATGTTACCCAATTAGTTCAGAATAACCTTCTCAATTTTTGGGGCTTCTCGTTGGGGGATTTTCCTTTTCGGTATCTTGAAGTTCCCTTTTTTCTTAGTGGATTCTCTCATGGAAGCATAAATGTATGACCCTATCTGGGAAGATACTTGAGATAAAATTAGTCTTCAATGCCATTCCTATTTCTCTAATGTCTGTATTAAATATGCCTAAATGATTAATTTAGGAACTTCAATCCATCTTAAGGGAATTTCTTTGGGCAGATAATGTATCTGAAAAGAAAAAAGTTACCCCTCCTACCTTGGAGAAAGCTATGTACTCCCAAAGCCATTCAAGGTGTAGGTATTAGGGATCTACCTTTTCAAAACAAAGCGTTGGGTGTTAAAATTCTTTGGAAATTGTACCAAAACCCAAATTCAAAATGAGATAGGCGTATAAGGTAAAAATACCTTAATTATGATGAAAGGGAAAGGATATTTACATCGTTAGTTTTACCTCGGGGATATGCCATGTGGAATTTCTTGGTTTCCTGTCAAGACCTCATCTTATTCTCCCTTTCATGGTTGATATATGATGGCTCAAAAACTCAATTTTAGGAGGACTCGTGGAATGGGCATACACCCTTATCTCATGTCCCTGATTGGAACCCTCTAGATATACATCTTAAGTAGGTTTGGGGTGACCGTGTTTGTCAATATTTAGATATTCATGATGGCCTTGCAGTTTGGAAAGATCTCTCTAGATTAAGTGATATCTTAGATCTGGCAGCTAAACTTCATAAAGAGCTCACCTCCAGAGTTATTTTATTCTCTCATCTTGAAGATGAACTTATTTGGCTAGAATTCCCTCTGGCCAATATACAGTTAAGGCAGGTTATGACTAAAATTTCCTTCATCAATCTTCTGAATCCTGGCCTACAAAACTATTATAGGGATATGAGTGCCTTCCTAAGGCATGCACATTTACTTGGCTGGCCATCCAAGATAGGTACTCACTGGCGTCAGACTGGATAGACTAGTGATCACTGTTGTCTTTCCATGTACTTTATGTGGGTACTTCATGGAAACTTGTGATCATTTATCCCTTCTTTTTCCCTTTGCACTTGAATGATGGTATTGGTTAATTCAGAGGCTCAGGTGGTCAACACCTATTGGTCCCAATCTTTGTGGTCTTTTCAAAGCCTATCCCTTCTTATATAAATCTTCTATATTTACACCCCTTTGGGAGATCATCCCATCTTTAGTCATTTAGAATATTTGGCTTGAAAGAAATGAAAGAATATTTAGGAAGAAATCTACTCCATGGGTAGAAGTGATAGGTAAATTAGAGAAGTCAGTCTCAGAAGTCATGCTTTCATATAACTAAAAAGAGTTTTACTAAATGGGACTTTTTCATTCATGATTTTTGGCCTCTTCTTTAGTCCCTTCCGCCCCTTCCGCCTCATGGTTGCCAATCTTTCAACACATCGCATTCCTCCTAACTTTCTGCTACTTAATTACCTCCCCCATCGAGATTTCTTAAATTAAATTATGATGGTTCCTCTAGGGGAAACCCAGGTATCTCTAGAGATGGGATTGTTATTAGAAACCATGAGGGTAATATAATTACTGTAGTTTGCAAGAAGTTAAGACAAGACTCTAATAATGTGGTGGAGATTGAAGCCCTCCTCCTCAATCTCTCACTTGAAAACTCCAGGAATATTTCTAACATTATTATTGAAGGAGAATCATTGGTGGTTTATAACACTGTCTCCTCTAGAGAGACTTCATCTTGGAAACTAAGATACATACTAGACTTGTTTCTCGAGAAATTGAAATATTTCCAATCTCTTGAACTTAAACACTATTTTAGAGAAGCAAATATGGTTGCAAATTTCTTACCAAACAAGGCTATTGATGATCCATTTCTGCTTCAGGAATGGGACAAGATCTATCTTTCTCATTTGACTTAATTATGTTGACTTATCTTGTTTTCACTCAAATTTCAGTTAGAATGTGCATCATACAATATGCTTGGGGATTACCATATTAATCATTTGATCTGTTTTCATATCACATTCACTTCCATTGGGTCTGGCTTACTTTTAAAGTTCATTATTGTTGAGGAAATGGTCATATTTGACCTTTCTTGTTTTAATTCTTAATCTTTAAGTACCCTTATTTACTGGTCTACTCCATCTGATTTGATAAGGGATCAAAATCATTATGCATTTCTATATATTGTGAAGTTAATATTTATGTATACAGTCTTATGCTGGGGAATTTATGCTGAGGAATTTAGATTGGCTTTGATATGGTTTTAAAATCATTCACTTTTGTCAGCACATGGATGTAGTTACTCATGGAACTGTGTTTATTTGGGATAATGAATCAAATAGTCTACATGCCTTGGTCACATTTCACATTTTACATAAATATTTACTAGATCTCTCCAGCCAAAAGCTCACCCGAGTTCATTTGTTTGAGAGTTATAATCGCTGCATTCCAATACTTATGTATGATCCCACTTTGTAGAGGCAACTTGACAAATAATCAGATTAATTAATCCTGACCATATGATATGCATAACCATATATGAGAAGGTACTAATGCTAAAAGTGTCTTAATGGGTGCCAACATATTTAACAAGGGCTGTGCGTAGATGGAGTCCCTACCTTAAGCAGGGGAGTTGCAGGGAGATTTCATTTTCCCTAGAGGTGTGGAAAATAGGAGCTTTCATTTTCCCTAGAGGTGCACAGAATAGTGATCGAGATGAGGATAAATTTAGCATGTAGGACATAGGACAACGCAGAACGGTGATCGAGATGAGGACAAATTTAGCTTGTGTATATAGAAGACATAGGACAACATTGTCCAATGATTGAGATGAGAAAAAATTTAGCATGTGTCTACAAAAGACATAGGAAAACCCATTGTCATAATGGTGTCATACCATATCAGAGTATACAGTGAATGTGCATTTATAAGTATACACAAGAAGGCCACAGTTAAGGGAATTGGTACATGAAAAACATTTAGGTATTTTTGCTGCTATAATAGTCAAATAATTACAACATTGGAAGCTGAGTGTCAAATCCATGAGTCATGGATACAATATTAGAATATCAAACTCATTAAGAAGTCTCAGGTACAATTACCAGATCACTGCGCAAATGCACAAACTAGACATAAGATCAAAATACAACATTAATGTGTGATTGAGCATATCATATTTTAAGGTAATGCCATTCAATGATCCTCAGACCCAAAAGGATGAAGAAAACACTGATTGCATACAGTGAGGATGATCTCAGAGGATAATTATGAACATACATTCAGAAGGAATATGTAGCAGTTTATGGTGTCCAGATAAGGTAACAATGATTGCATTTTGACAGCAACAATATAACTTATAATTCTAAGACATCATAGTAGAAATATCAAGGCTATTATTAATGTCATTAAATACCATGCATTTTCATTATCAATTTGTATCCATTCATGAAAGCTAAAACTTGAAAACAGAAGGGTCTCTATTATTGTTAGATAAGCATGGAATGTGAACATTATGAAGGGATATCCATTTTTTTGAAAATCAATGGACAATCATCAATACAATGCTAGCTACACTCTTTATGGTGTCCAGATAAAGTAACAATGATTGTATTTTGAAAGGGACAATATAACTTATAATTCTAAGAAATCATAGTAGATAGATCAAGGCTATTATTAAGGTCATTAAATACCATGCATTTTCATTATCAATTTGTATCCATTCATGAAAGCTAAAACTTGAAAATGGAAGGGTCTCTATTATTGTTAGATAAGCATGGAATGTGAACATTATGAAGGGATATCCATTTCTTTGAAAATCAATGGACAATCATCAATACATAGTTTCAGCATTACAATAGCATAAACACATCATGTTTAAAGGAACAATGAAGATCGGCATGAGACACAACATAGATACACATGACATTCAAAACTTGATAAATGAGTCTATAAGATGTCTAGATATAGGTTGAAGAACATTTCATATATAATATAAAGAGCATCAAACATTTCATATATAATGTAAAGAGCATCGAAATATATGTCAAGGATGAAGAGGTCAAAGAGCATTAGTTCCATGCATAAATCAATACAAGCATATTATAGGAATATCTTCACAAAGGGAGCAACGAAGTCATGTAGCAAGTGAATCAAAATAATTAGACATACACAATAAGAGAACTCATGGTTCAAATTATTTATGAATTCAAATTCCATCGTCGTAATCAAATGTTGTTGTCGTTATTACCTAATTTGTATGCAATTAGGTAAAGGGTGAGTGATTCCTCATTTACCTATTTCATAGTGAATACAATCAAAAGGGATTGTCCTATAGTTAAAAATACATTACTTGTTTCAAAAATTTTAATATCTGATGTGGGACACATAAGAAAACAACAAATTCATTTGGAAGCACCGAAAATATTCTTGAATCACCCAACCAAATATGACTGGAAGAGTTCAATATTTCATCATATTTATGATGAAGAGAATGATGAGTTGGAAACTACATGCTATTCGATCTACAAACACAATAGTAAGAGCAATAAAAGATAGAGGAGGGTTATGTGGAGGTCTTCATCATAAAAATGGTGAAATTCAAGTAGAAATTTTGATAAAGGATCTGAAACAGACCAATTGATAGCTTTATTTGTGAAAGCTCCAATTAATATAAGCTCTATACCTTGGTCAAAATCTGAAAGACTTTTTGTGTGGTCTATGGTGAATATAAGAAAATCTTCTCTTTTAATTCAGCTATTTAAGAAAGCTAAAGTACAAGGTCTTTTACTATTATGATATAATATTTATATCAAGTGTATTTCATGTCATTGTAAATAGATCCAACAAGCAGTTGCAAATCTACACCCAAAGAAATAAAATGGCTTTGTAAAGAGGTTTGTTTGAACTTTAAACCATATAAATTTGCTAGTACTAGAGAGGGAAAATATGCATGGCTACCAACCAAAAGGACCATATTAATATGGTATACATGATTTACCTTCCCAAAGTAGAGAAGAAGGCATCTAGTCCAAAACTTAGCCTACACAAGGAACTGACTAAATATTTATCTAACAGACAAGCTTAATTATCTACAATTGAGGAACACGCAATTGAGGAGCTAAATCAATAGGAGTATAGACATATTCATAATATGAGTCTAGAGATATGCAAATTATCGTCGTTGTTCCTGTCATTGGCCACTTCCACCTTCTCATCCCATTAACTCATTTTGTTTAACTACTATTGTGTAATCCCTTGACTACCAAATTTGGTATGAAATAAGATTTTATAGAGACATCATCTCAAATCATTTATGTGTGTGGTCTCCAAACTGATATGAGATGAAATTTAATAGAGAGATCATCTCACATCATTTATGTGTGTGGTCTCCAAACTGCCTAAAATATCATGGGATGAGATCTTTCATCGAGCAATTTATGTACTATCTCTCAACTACCACACGTGGCATGAGGTGGAATCTCAATTGAGGCATTTTATCAAGCACTTCCTCTGTAGTCTCTTAAGTTCTAAAATACCACATTTTTGAAGAGATGAGGTGTATTTTCTATTCCTTTGGTTGGTATATTCTCTCTTTCTGGGAAACTTTTAGTTTCTAGTAGAGGTGCAACATTAAATCTGATTTTACTGCCAATGTGAAGGCCAAGAATGAGCAAAACTGCACATTCAGGAAGTCCCAGATTGATCACACTTTGCTGAAACATGAATAGATTTTAGCAACCTAGTGCTATTGTTTTCAATTTTAAGACAAATTCCCCTTACAACAAATTGAATTTGGATTCTCTTTCTTTAAAGAGCGATTCAATACTATTTTGTATGGTACTGGAAAAAGGTTCTAAGACAAGTAATTTAACTTTTTCAGTGGTTTATTGTTTGGGTACATAGTTAATGACTACAATATTCTATAATAATTATATACTCCGATCTAAGGTAATATTGTCTACACATGAAATCATCTCAAAATGTTCATGCCATTAATATTGGAGGTTCAATCCTATATCAAGGAATGGAGATGAATGCTAAAGAATATGCTCTAGGTCGACCACACACTAATCTAGTTAGGGAAAGTAAAGGTCATATTCTTGATAGGCCACCATTGGTTTTAGGAAATTTATTTTTATCAATGTCAACCACATTAATTTGAATAGGATTTAATTAATATGCTAAAGAAATATGATAAAAAACTAGGTATTTCTTTTAAAGAAAGGAAATCAAAAGCTTCGCATGTGTGGATGATTTCAACATATATGTGGTTTCTACGTGGGAGAAAGTACCCACAACTTATATATACATATATTATTTATGGAGAACCAATCAATACATTCTAGCTGTTTAGGATTGAATCCACAATATTCCACATGTACAAATATTTTGCTGGGTAAAAAATTTGGTTTTCTAAATAGACAATCCTTTGTAGATGTTTAGAAAATTGATGTTACTAGTTAAAACAAAGGAAAAATAAATAGGACACAAGTAATATCAATCCTAATGAATTTTTTTCTAGAATGCCCTCCTTGGAACTAGAGCCGCGTGGACTTAGTTAAAGCTAAACAAATTTTGCAAATTCAACAGTACTAAGCTTGAAATGGGATTCTACTTATAAAAATATCTTGAACAACTTATGGAAGACAAGTATGAATGAGATGAGCTCATTGAAAATTGACTGTTGTTATGAGAGATGCCCTAGGTAAATCAAACCCTCTTTGTTTTCCTCCAACAAAGTTCAGATTTAAGAACTTGAACCTTGAGTATTGAAATGCATAGATGTATCAAGTATAAGTCATGTTTTACAAGTGTCTATAATAGAATGTCATGAAAGCTATGGTCAACAACAAAAAATGGGAAATACAGTAGAGATAAAAGTCATGGCCTGAACGTTAGGCCATTTTATTCTTCCAAGAAGATCAAGTATAGATAGAGATTTAAATCTTCAAGCATCGAATACATGGGAAAAAAAAGATAATATGCCCAATATTTTCAAGAGAGTAGAGCTTGAAAATCTCAAAAAAGGAAAATGAGCAAAGGAAGGTTTAAATTTTTTTCATTATCTCTAGCATTCATTTTTTTACAAAGCTTAAGTGTAGCATCAAGAAGCATGACAAAAAAAACATTTCTTTTAGTCCTTCATTTAAGTGGAACTTGAAGGAAAATTGACGAAGCATACCTGCAAAAAATTTCTTGAAATCTTCATGAGAACCTTCATGTACAAACCCTACGGAAATAGAGAAGTACCAAAGATGCAAAGTGAAAATGAGATGTGGTTGCCCTCACAATTTACAAATGAGATCACTCTATTGGCTTCTGTCTGTAAAACCTGATGAGCAACTATAACTGATATAAATCAAACAACGACCATAGTTTATTAAGGGTTTTCAGTAAAGCAAAGAAAATAGAGAGCACCAAATTTCTCTAACCACCAGAAAAAAATGACTTCTAAAGAATGGAGAATGCCAGAAAACAACATTTTGAAGACCAAATGCAAAGAGGGGTTGGAAATACAAACATGAGTTCCTATTCCCATACACCTATTTGCTGCAAACGTTTCCATGTATCCACAACATGCATGTGACATGGCTACTGCCCCTCAAAACTGCCACACTGTGATCTTTGCAACTCTATTTTTCCTCAGTCGTCGTCCATTGCCACGACTTCTCCCAAGCCAATTTTATGTCAAATTTCCTGAATAAGAAAATTAAAATATCACCAAGAAAAATCAGCTCAACCAATGGGAAAATGGGATTTTGGAGTGGAAAATTCATTTAATCAGTCTTCAAAAGTTCTAGTTAAAAAATGGAAAACTATAGGCTTAGAAGTCTATTTGGATTAATCTGTTTACATAAAGGAAGTTTTAAGGGAAATCATGCAACTCTCTCTATTTTTCAGTGTAGAAGCACAAATAGAAAACATCAGACTGCCATCGATGCCACGGCTTCCCTGTTCTCAGCCCAACAAAATATAACATTTTCTATCATGTAAATTTTGTAAGAGATATATTTCTATATTAACTGATATTTAGAAATAGGATTCTAAATAATTTTGAAGGTAAATGTATGAAAACAAATGCTAATTTTGATTCCGCATTAATGATTTTCTCACCTTGTACACTATTCCACAATGTTTATCCTGTGCTCTGTACTTATTTTTTCATTAAACTGAATTTTCAATTGCTTATTGTTGTTTTCTAATTGGCTGCTCATATTTTTGCTGATAGTCTTTTTAATTTTTCTTAGAGAAAATAAAAATAAATAGTAAACTTTTCATTGATTTCTAATATTCTTGGACTAGTGACATATCCTCTCTTAAGGCAGGTGGCATTTTTATTAGCAGCTTGTGTCTTCCTCTTTGCTACCATGTTTTCTATACATGCTTTAATCATACAACTTGGAAACCTGAAAATAGAGTCTTCAAATTAATATTTATCTTGATAACCGTTAATGCTAGGAAAATATATACTTATACCAAGGTTTCTGTTTTCCTATATTTATCAATATTTAGAAAATAATGATTTATTTGACATGTCATTGGATATTAGGTATTTTCCTGGGCTTTCAATTCCCAGTAAAAAATATTTATAAGAAAACATCCACTAATGAAAAGGGTGAGGAAAATGCTAAATAGATTTTATATAATCTTTGTTGTTATTTTCATGTAGACACGTGGTTTGCATGATGAAAGACATGGAGAATTCCGGTTCAGAAAGGTGGTGGCATGAGAAATTTATTCCTCAATCATAAAATAGGCTATGAGGTTCTTCTCTGATTCTATTGCCATGCATAGCTCTTACTATTTTCTCTTTGTTGTGGTCAGCTTCTTAGAGCATCAACCATTTACAATAGCCGATTCATCTGTAATGTGTGCAGCTGAAGAACTAACATCTTCCATGGAAGTGGTATTCAAGAGGGAATTGCCATGTTGTGAGATTTTAGATTATGTGAATTTGCCTTTCTAATTCAATGCATGCCTTTTGATTGAGATTTTATCTCCGATTTGTTCTCAAACTAGCTCTTTTGAATGAGTTTCTAGGAAGAAATATAAAGCTATTATAATGTTACACAAGAGCAAGATATGGTTCCTCGCCCCAGTGAAACTACCTCTTCTCTGAGTGTTAGCTCTTCTGTCATGATATGGGCCAAGAAAAGGAGATTGAATGTGTTTTGCAATGCTTTGTGATTCTATAAATGTTAGAGCTTTCCACAGAGCTTCAGAGTTGTTGATCGAAAGTGGTTTCCATTAGATAACCATCTACCAGCCAACCAAGGGGATCGACAAATATATGGCAATGAGTACTCTTGGTTGTAGTATGAAGAAGTGGGCTCTTCTTGCACTTCAACTAATTATATCAAGAAATTTTATTTGATCCCACGGTATTCTTAGAAGGCGAGGGGAGACTAATGTTTTCAACTTCCTATTTCCAATAAATTGCTATTTTTAAAACTATCTGATTATTTTTATTTACTATTTTTTTCCATTAGTATGACTTCTCTACTGATTTTTGCAACCTTTTATTGATGGCTGGTAATTTTTACTTACAAATTTCAAAATCAAAATATTCTACCAAATCAGAGATAAGCATGGTGAAAATTTTGATAGATTTTTAATTTTTCTATATAGTTGACGTGTCTCCAAAATGAGATGGGTGTCTATTTCCATGGAAATCTTAGTTATACATTTAGACATGGCCTTTACAATAACTACGAGAAGGAATACCAATAGAGAAGGCAATTATATTGGTATTTAGCAAATGAATTGGATCATACATGTTTGTAAAATAGCTTATAGATATTTCTGAGGAGCAGCCATTTGCAAATCAGTGCAAAATATTCATTTTCAAATCAAGAAATGGTTACACAATGATTCCTACCACTGCAGATACTCCATCTAGCACATTTCTCAAGCTTTCTGGATCTAGGAGGTTTCCTGCCATTAAAATATGTGTGGGCAAACAATTTCATGTGAAGCAATAACATAGATTAAAGGAATAATAACAAGTCCTATCACAACAATGCCAATCATGCATGCCGCTAAACTAGGACTATATTAATATGCTATTATTGATTTTATGAAGCTAGCCTTTATGCCAGATGACATCATTTATCCATGACTCATGTATTGATGGCCTTCCTGACCTGGACCATTCATCAAAGACAATTACACATTTTAGCATGCCAAGCTAACCAGTTCCAAGAAATCTATAGGTCAAACACAACATAGTTTATTTTTCTTTATTTGTATCAAATTCTAAACAAAAAGTCCACAAGGAAAAGCAACAATTCATCGACACAATTGTCAGGTATGAACATTGAATTGTGTTCAAAATCAAAGAGTTCTACAGTGACTTTGATTATGAAAACAAGGACCAAATACTAGAGTTGCGTACCTGTGAAACAAAGAACCCCAAACAATGGCAACAAAATGAAGCTAATCAGTTAAAAGTAAGTAAAAAATTTGAAAGTGCTTATTAATAATATGTTAATGAGAACAGATAACATAAGTCTAATAAAAAATTGTGAGAAACATCCCATCACCAACAAAACCCTTGTTTGGACATCCTGTTAGCAGATGCATTGAATTCTTCTTAATGTTATTCAATAATTTTATTTTTGCATGTTACTTGCACCTCCATAGCTTAAAATAGTAATTGATGATCAAATTGGTCATTACAAGACAATAGCAGTAATAGGCACATTTTATATATAGGGATTAGGAATCTCCTTGATATGAGCTTGCCGTTTGAGGTGGACTTAGACCTGGTGTTTTCTGAGTGAGGAGTTTTTTAAAAAGGTGCATGATAAATGTCAAAATTTGATACATTTTGATTTAGAAATCTAGAGACAGCTAATTAGCCTAGTTTTCAATGCTCCTATTCTTCATGTGTATACACACATGTTGATGCAACTAAAACCTTTACAAATCAATGTGCAACTAATCTAAGAACTAGGCAGGGACTCCAGCTGCAATATTTAGTTTTTGTTGTTTTCTGTATTTGATGACTGGACTAAACAAGGTTTTTCCATGCACAGTCAAGGATTAAAGAGGTTATTGTAGGTATTTTTCAATTTTAAAATGGTTTAAATTAGCAAAAGATAAAGGTAAATAAAGGGAAATACAAATTGGTTTAAAAGATCTCTTCCCTTGGAAGCCCACAAGAGGATGTTGTTACAAACTACTAGTTCTTCATAAAACATCATATTCATTTCCATTTGTATGGATGGAAAGAAGTGGCAGTCATTAATAGCATTAAGAAATGACAGTCATTAATAGCATTAGCCATAATAGAAACTCTGAGCACATGGCTTGATAGAACTATACTGCGTCTATGTTTAGGTCATTTTATAGCAAATGAAGAACCGCATCACCTGCACAAGTAAAAAACAAAGAACAACTCAGTGTGATTAAATTTGGTTAAAAACTCCTACGCCTCCATCTATGTAGTTATTTATGTAGTTGATTATCTCTTGTTGATCATGATTGTGAAACTACAAATGTACCTTGTAGAGATCTATTTTTGTGTGGGAAGTGAAAACATAACAGTTTACGTGAAACTAGATACACTTGACAGTCATGACATTATGATATAATGACAAATATAAAAATGAAGTTTCAGTGCATATGTTGGCGTATCTTTGAAAGCAGAAACTTCACAAAATGGTCAGATCATGGTCATATTGCAATGGAAACTCAAGCTTTGAAATGTTAGTTCTATGCTCTACGCAATCACATTATGTATTTTTGTAGTTCATCGTCATGCTTAAACTACTTGGATTTGTAATTTTAGACTTTTTATTTGAATTGAGACATATTGACACTTTCTGAAATTCTTTCAATTAAGTGGGATTTGGTTTGGTTATTTTATTTTGCATACATTTATTTCAATGATGATGTGAAATCATTGTGCGAAAGTGAGAAAAAAAGACATACAATTGATGAATGCATGTAATGTGTTGAAACTCCTATGGAAACTTCATGAATAGAAAGTCTTATGAGAAGTTCATCAATAGTCAAATAATATGAATATGCACTATTCATAACCTAACGACCATAATAATAGTCAAATAATTAATGGATTTTTATTGTTCAAAATATAGGGAAAATGGAAAAGTACACTTTTATTTTTGTCTGTAAATCATCACTAGTTACAATATTGCTTATTGTTCAAGAGTTGGAATAGGGATAGAAGGAGAGGAATGCCTACAAAAATAAAACTGCAAGCTTTCCCCACAAGATATCTAAAACAAAGAAACTATGCTTAGCAATCCAGGCATAGAGCCAAAAGGATTAATCTATTATTGTTTCCTCATTGTTTTGCCTATGTTTCACTTTGTGGAAGAAGAGAAGATCTGCAGGGAGGGCACGTATTCTGATAGTGATCTACCCTTTTGTCAAGGCAATCTCTGTGAAATATATGACTACAATTGCACAGCTTTGGAACTTCATCATCTTCCTCAAAGGAACCCAAGCAAACAACAACAACAAAAGGGAACAAATCTAGCAGTAGAATTTTTCTCAAAATTCTTTGAACTGAACAAAGCAATAAAAAGACCCAAGGGTCATAATGTTCCCAGTGACACTGTGTGACTGTGCCGGCTGAAAATGTAGAAGCACAAACAAGGAAATTACACCATTTTTAAGAATGCTAGCTACACTCTTAATGCATTAGAGACACGTACCTGCACATGGCGGTGAAAACATTAGTCACAACATTAACACATCTTAAAAATATTTCCTCTTCTCACTTTTTATTGGCTGCTAGAATTTTTCATTCTATTTAGAAAAACAAATTGTCCCTGCCTTAAGTAGGGGAGTTGTAGGGAGATTTCATTTTCCCTAGAGGTGCGGAAAATAAGAGCTTTCATTTTCCCTAGAGGTGCACAGAACAGTGATTGAGATGAGGATAAATTTAGCATGTCGACAGAAGACATAGGACAACATAGACCGGTGATTGAGATGAGGACAAACTTAGCATGTGTCTATAGAAGACATAGGACAACATTGTCCAATGATCAAGATGAGGAAAAATTTAGCATGTGTCTACAGAAGACATAGGAAAACCCATTGTCATAATGGTGTCGTGCCATATTAGAGTATACAGTGAATGTGCATTTATAAGTATACACAAGAAGGCCACAGTTAAGGGAATTGGTACATGAAAAACATTTAGGTCTTTTTGCTGCTATAATAGTCAAACAATTACAACATTGGAAGTCGAGTGTCAAATCCATGAGTCATGGATACAATATTAGAATATCAAACTCATGAAGAAGTATCAGGTACAATTACCAGATCACTGCGCAAATGCACAAACTAGACATAAGATCAAAATACAACATTAATGTGTGATTGAGCATATCATATTTTAAGGTAATGTCATTCAATGATCCTCAGATCCAAAAGGATGAAGAAAACATTGATTTCATACAGTGAGGATGATCTCAAAGGATAAACATGAACATACATTCAGAAGGAATATGCAGCAGTTTATGGTGTCCAGATAAGGTAACAATGATTGTATTTTGACAGGGACAATATAACTTATAATTCTAAGACATCATAGTAGAAAGATCAAGGCTATTATTAAGGTCATTAAATACCATGCATTTTCATTATCAATTTGTATCCATTCATGAAAGCTAAAACTTGAAAACAGAAGGGTCTCTATTATTGTTAGATAAGCATGGAATGTGAACATTATGAACGGATATCCATTTTTTTGAAAATCAATGGACAATCATCAATACATAGTTTCAACATCACAATAGCATCAACACATCATGTTTAAAGGAACAATGAAGATCGACATGAGACACAACATAGATACACATGGCATTCAAAACCTGATAAATGAGTCTATAAGATGTCTAGATATAGGTTGAAGAACATTTCATATATAATATAAAGAGCAGCAAACATTTCATATATAATGTAAAGAGCATCGACATATATGTCAAGGATGAGGAGGTCAAAGAGCATTAGTTCCATGCATAAATAAATACAAGCATATTATAGGAATATCTTCACAAAGGGAGCAACGAAGTCATGTAGCAAGTGAATCAAAACAATTAGACATACACAATAAGAGAACTCATGGTTCAAATTATTTATGAATTCAGATTCCATAGTCGTAATCAAATGTTGTTGTCATTATTACCTAATTTTTATGCAATTAGGTAAAGGGTGAGTGATTCCTCATTTACCTGTTTCATAGTGAATAAAATCAAAAGGGATTGTCCTATAGTTAAAAATACATTACTTGTATCCAAAATTTTAATATCTGATGTGGGACACATAAGAAAACAACAAATTCATTTGGAAGCGCCAAAAATATTCTTGAATCACCCAACCAAATATGACTGGAAGAGTTCAATATCTCATCACATTTATGATGAAGAGAATGATGAGCTAGAAACTACATGCTATTCGATCTGCAAACACAATAGTAAGAGCAATCAAAGATAGAGGAAGGTTATGCAGAGGTCTTCATCATAAAAATGGTGAAATTCAAGTAGAAAATTTTATAAAGGATCTGAAATAGACCAATTGATAGCTTGATTTTTGAAAGCTCCCATTAATATAAGCTCTATACCTTGGTGAAAATCTGAAAGACTTTTTGTGTGGTCTAGGTGAATATAAGAAAATATTCTCTTTTAATTCAGCTATTTAAGAAAGCTAAAGTACAAGGTCTTTTACTATTATGATATAATATTTATATCTCCCTCATTACACCACACTAAAAGTGTATTGCATGTCATTGTAAATAGATCCAACAAGCAGTTGCAAATCTACACCCAAAGAAATAGAATGACTTTGTAAAGAGGTTTGTTTGAACTTTAAACAATATACATTTTCTAGTACTAAAGAGGGAAAATATGCATGGCTACCAACCAAAAGGACCATATTAATATGGTATACATGATTTACCTTCCCAAAGCAGAGAAGAAGGCATCTAGTCAAAAACTTAGCCTACACAAGGATTTGACTAAATATTTATCTAACAGAAAAGCTTAATTATATACATCTAAGGAACATGCAACTGAGGAGCTAAATCAATAGGAGTATAGAGATATTCATAATAGGAGTCTAGAGATATGCATATTATTGTCGTTGTTCCTATCATTGGCCACTTCCACCTTCTCATCCCATTGACTCATTTTGTTGAACTACTATTGTGTAATCTCTTGAATACCAAATTTGGTATGAGATGAGATTTCATAGAGACATCATCTCAAATCATTTATGTGTGTGGTCTCGAAACTGGTATGAGATGAAATTTCATAGAGAGATCATCTCACATTATTTATGTGTGTAGTCTCCAAACTGCCTAAAACATCACGGGATGAGATCTTTCATCGAGCAATTTATGTACTGTCTCTCAACTACCACACATGGCATGAGGTGGAATCTCAATTGAGGCATTTTATCAAGCACTTCCTTTGTCATCTCTTAAGTTCTAAACTACCACATTTTTGAAGAGATGAGTTATATTTTCTATTCCTTTGGTTGGTATATTCTCTCTTTCTGGGAAACTTTTAGTTTCTAGTAGAGGTGAAACATTAAATCTGATTTTACTACCAATGTGAAGGCCAAGAATGAACAAAACTACACATTCACGAAGTCCCAGATTGATCATGCTTCGCTGAAACATGAATAGAGTTTAGCAACCTAGTGCTATTGTTTTAAATTTGAAGACAACTTCCCCTTACAATGAATTGAATTTGGATTCTCTTTCTTTAAAGAGGGATTCAATACTATTTTGTATGGTACTGGAAAAAGGTTCTAAGACAAGTAATTTAACTTTTTCAATGGTTTATTGGCTGGGTACATATTCAATGACTACAATATTCTATAATAGTTATATACTCCAATCTAAGGTAATACTATCTACACATGAAATCATCTCAAAATGTTCATGCTATTAATGTTGGAGGTTCAATCCTAGATCAAGGAATGGAGATGAATGCTAAAGAATATGCTCTAGGTTGATCACACACTAATCTAGTTAGGGAAAGTAAAGGCCATATTCTTGATAGGCCACCATTAGTTTTAGGAACTGCTCTGTATCAATGTCAACCACATTAATTGGAATATGATTTAATTAATATTCTAAAGAAATCTAATAAAAAACTAGGTATTTCTTTTAAAGAAAGGAAACGAAAATCTTTCCATGCATGGATGCTTTCAACATATATGTGGTTTTTGTGTGGGAGCAAGTACCCACAACTTATATATATAGATATTATTTATGCAGAACCAAGTCAATACATTCTAGCCATTTAGGATTGAATTCGCAATATTCCACATGTACACATATTTTGCTGGGTAAACAAGTTGGTTTTCTAAATAGACAATCCCATGTAGATGTTTAGAAAATTGACGTTACTACTTAAAGCAAAGGAAAAATAAATAGGACACAAGTAGTATCAAGCCTAATGAATTTTTTTCTAGAACCCCCTTCCTTGAACTGAAGCCGCCTGGACTTAGTTAAAGCTAAACAAATTTGCAAATTCAACAGTACTAAGCTTGAAATGGGATTCTAGTTATAAAAAGATCTTGAAAAACTTATGGGAGACAAGTATGAATGAGATGAGCTCATTGAAAATTGATTGCTCTTATGAGAGACGCCCTAGGTAAATCAAACCCTCTTTGTTTTCCTCCGACAAAATTCAGATTTAAGGAAGAACTTGAACCTTGAGTATTGAAATGCATAGATGTATCAAGTATGAGTCATGTTTTACAAGTGTCTATAACAAAATGTCAGGAAAGCTACGGTCAAAAACAAAAAATGGGAAATATAGTAGAGATAAAAGTCACGGCCTGAACGTTAGGCCATTTTATTCCTCCAAGAAGATCAAGTATAGACAGAGCTTTAAATCTTCAAGCGTCGAATACATGGGAAAAAAAAGATAATATGCCCAATATTTTCAAGAGAGTAGAGCTTGAAAATCTCAAATAAGGCAAATGAGCAAAGGAAGGTTTAAATTTTTTTCATTATCTCCAGCATTCATTTTTTTTCAAAGCTTAAGTGTAGCATCAATAAGCAGGATAAAGAAAACATTTCTTTTAGTCCTTCATTTAAGTGGAACTTGAAGGAACATTGACGGAGCATACCTGCAAAACATTGTTTGAAATCTTCACGAGAACCTTCACGTACAAACCCTATGGAAATAGAGAAGTATCAAAGATGCAAAGTGAAAATGAGATGTGGTTGCGCTCTCAATTTGCAAATGAGATCACTCTATTGGCTTCTGTCTGTAAAACCTGACGAGCAACTGTAACTGTTATAAATCAAACAAAGACCATAGTTGATTAAGGGTTTTCAATAAAGTAAAGAAAATAGAGAGCACCAAATCTCTCTAACCACCGGACAAAAATGAGAATGCTAGAAAACAACATTTTGAAGACCAAATGCAAAGAGGGGTTGAAAATACTAACAGGAGCTCCTATTCCCAGACACCTATTTGCTGCAAATGTTGCCATGTATCCACAACATGCACGTGACATGACTACTGCCCCTCAAAACTGCCATGTTGTGATCTCTGCAACTCTATTTTTCCTCAGTCGTTGTCCATTGCCACCACTTGCCATGACTCCCAAGCCAATTTTATGTCGAATTTCCTGAATAAGAAAATAAAAAGATCACCGAGAAAAATCAGCTCAACCAATGGGAAAACAGGATTTTGGAGTGGAAAATTCATTTAAACAGGTATTAATCAGCAGACCATAGTATATAGCATATGTTTTGGGGTTTTTGCAGTTTTCGAGGCTTCAACTAATGCAAAAGAGAGACCCGAAAACATTAGTCCCCACCTTAGACGGTAGGGACTAAAAATGACTAAGAATGCTATGTTCCAAATATAATCACAATGCTGAACTACTTCATTTTGAATATAATTTGTGCTGGAAATTACTCTGAAAGCTTTGGTTTTTGGCATCTCGAGTATGAGAACATCTCAATCAAGTTTTACAATCCTTAGATATTGATTATGCTTATGTTTTAATAGAGGGATTTTTGGTGGCAGCATTGTGACCTTTTATCTTAAAACATGGCCCAATATCAGATGGGTTAGTTTCTTCTTGTTGCGTGGTTTATATTTTACTATGGGATAATAGATTTTAGCTTTCCTCCCAACATTTAGAGGTGAAAATTCCTTGTTTTCATAATGGCCATTGGGACATAGTAACTTTTTATTCCATATTTTCTTTTGTCTGAATGGTGTCATGTCATTTTGGATGGGTCAACTTGTTCAAGTGAATTTGTGGTCGAGACATCCCATTTATTCATATGAATGAGTGGATTCATGGCCTATTGATGAACTTTATTCCTTCAGATGCATATATGGTTGAGGTAATTTTTCATTCTTAAGAGTTTTTTATGTTTTCAATTAACATGCAATTTGTTTTTAAAAAATGTTTAGAAAATTGATTGTTTGCAATCTAATTGATTAAAAAAGTTTGAGCATTAAAAATGAATAGTATGTGCAAACTACCATTGCAATGTGATTTGGACAAAATTCATTAGTAACTATTACTAATAGAGTTTCTATTATATTGGTTGTGTGTAGAATTTCTTTATGTTAATTCTTTACCTACGATTTTTCTTGGATGAAAAACAAATATTTAAAAAATTAATAAAATATGCAAAGGTTTTGGCCAATTAACTATCAAAAATAAAATATTATATAGAATTTAATATAAGAAAAATGATTTTAAATTATAATTAAAAGATAATATATAATTAGAAAAAAATAAAAATAAAATTCAATAATAATTTATGTTTTATATTTTACCTTTTTAATCTTAAAATTAATTTAAAAATATTAAAATACTATTTATAAGTTAGAAGTTTCTCTTTTTTAACTATGTTAAATTTTTCTTAATTATTAATAGTTTTTATTAATCAACCATAAAATTACTTAATTTAACAATTTTTTTATTGACATGATCAACAAAGACTTTTTACTGATTTCTTTGAGCTATACTAGCTACTCTGTTTTGTTCTTGTGTTTCTCTAAAGCTTGAGCAGAAGGCAGGATATCTAATCTTATCTATCTGATATGTAATCAATACGAAAGAAAATTACTTGGACAAGAACGAATCTCAAAGACCAACTTAAACTCAGATTAAAAATATCCAACTGGAACTTCAGACTCCACATAAATGGAACAACATAGTAAGAAATGAGCGCAGGAAATTATTACTATCACAACAACACTTGCACTCATCCTAAAATCCAAAAAAGACAGTTTTGAATGACTCTGAAAACGCTGTCAACGCAGAGTGACTTGATCGACAACAGGTCCACAGAAAGTAACGCCGTCATCACTGCGCATGGTGTAGAATTCACTGGTAAACGCAATCCTTGTCTTGTCAGAAGCCGCAGTGAAGGAAAGCGTGGCGTTCTTAAAGCCTCCTTTTCCTTCAGACTGGTAAGGAACTTCCACCATCTCTTTTCCGGCTAAAGCCAGCACCATAAGTTTACCTTTGCATTGGTTGCCCGCATCTCCGACCACAAAGCTCAGATCGTATTTTTGGCCCGGCACTGTTGTGACTGCCTGTGAAATAGCACTCTCCTTGCCTGCAATGAGCTCCACCGCCGCCTTTCCCCCTGGCACTGTGAAGTGGTGGTGATAGGCATCCACGTACTTCACTGGCCTCACCGACTCCACCGCCCATCCCGGCAGTGCCGACACATGGTCCTCTCTGGTTGGAGGAATCAGCACGCCTGATGACGCATTGCGGAACACGTAGGGGCCCACTTCAAAATCTCCATTCTTTATCAGATTAGCTGCACCCACAAATTATAATATAGGCTATCATCAATTCTGGTTTAAGAATTGTTTGGCTTCAACAAGATACTTTAAGTTTTGATTTGTTTAGGTAATTCATTTGAAGACTAGAACAAGACAACATAGCCAACAACACAAGACCATCATTTTAGAAAACAATACACTCTAAGGGTTGATTTGTTTAGTGGCTCACCTGAAATCACATTAATAGATAGACTGTATTGAAAAAACCAGTGTAATTTCAGATGAACTCCTTAAACAAATCAAAGCTTAGAATGTACTCAGACTAGTCATGATCTAGATTACAAGAGAATTAGCAATACAATACCAACAGTTTTAGAATTTTAGAGCTGTAAGGTGCTCAAGAGCAATATAATTTATGCTACTAATAAACAATCCACATCTAGCACATTCTAAGCCTTAATTTGCTTAAATGATTATCTGAAATCAAACTAATAAATAGATCTCATTAAAGAAACCAGTATAATTTATATAGATCTCTGAATTATAACACTATAACAACAATGATCTAGATCATAAAATAATTATGCTGCCAGTAAACATCCTGTGTTGATTAGTTCTGTCTAAATAATACACTGTAAGTTTTGACTTGCTTGACTGATTTAAATGATCTCAAACTAATAAATGAATCCTACTGAAAAATCAATATAATTTAAGGTAAACCATCTAATTAAATCAAAGCATAATGTGTACTGTTTAAATCTAAACATAACGATATATAGATCTCTGAATAATAACACCAAAACAAGACCCAAAAAACAGCAATACAAAACAAGAGAATGAGTAATACAAGACCTACGTTTTAGGGATCTGGGAGCTCTTAAGTGTTTGAGAGCAACCGCATCAATGACAGGTCCGCAAGCAGGATTTTCCTCCACACCAGGGTTATGAATAACAAATTCAATGTTATCAGCAGGGGCTTCAAATCCCCACGCATACGCATCCCACCCATTAACACTATAAATCGTATGAATCGATATATCTCCCCATACAGGCGAAGCCGAGATATTCAAACTTTCAGCCTGTCCGCAGGTGCGAGCAGCGTGGAATGAAAGGGAATAATGCGAACCCTTTTTAACCTTAACACTCTGGCTGATTATCGATGCATCATTTCCCAATCTAATGGCATGCGTTCCTCGAGGCACGATTACCATCATATCACCGGGTTTATGACTCGAATCAATATATTCCACAAAACCCTTTATTCGCCAGGATGGCAGCGAATTTTCTCCGATGATGAGCGTGCCCTTCAAATCGGAGGGCTTTGGGCCAATCTCAAAGTTGCCATTTTCAAGCAATCCTGAAATAAATACATAAAACAAACACATAAATAAGATCTTAAATTGGGTTGCTCTGTAAGTTTATATGGAAAAACAAGCTTACCGTCTTTTGCTACGACACAGCTGAGAAGTTGAAGTACAATAACAGAGAATACAGAAATTGTTCTTCCCATTTTGAACGCTCTCATCGATATCTGCTTAACCTTCTCCAATATCATAAGAATTGCCAAAAAAACAAAAAAGCAAAGACCAAGCTGAATTGAATTGTTGACAGAGGTAATATATAGCCGTTGTGGGTGGACAAAACCGCGTTAAAGGTTTTCTAAACATTTTCCCCCCGTAAGAGGCGGCCGTTATGCAAGGAAAGCTATTCTTAGGAAAACGCCGACGATACAGGTAAGCCAATGTTCATTCGAAGGTGTTACGACACCTTTGGGAACGCACATTCTCATTGGACCGGCTAAATTTAATTTGTTATAACTGTTATCTCAATCTTTCGACTTGTGGCAATTTTATTAACCGTGAAATGATTTTGGTTTGTTATAAATTAAAATGTTTATAATCAGTCCTACCCTATAAACAATAAGTTAAATTAGAGTCATTACTAGTTTTATGCTATTTTCAATTGCAATTGGAAATTTAAATTTGTTTTTAAATTTTGAATTTTAATTGTATATTTCAATTTAAAATAAATATAACTTAGAAAATTAAATCTATTTTAAGAATTAGCTAATATTATAGTAAATTGGTAGTGTCCTTGAAGCATCCTTTAGTGAGGCAATAAATTTATTTGTTTATTTGATATTTTTGATTTCTTATCAAATTTGGCATTGACTTTTGTGGTTTTGTGAGAATATTTTATTACTAGTTAATTTGGAGTCTTTACTAGTTTTATCCTATTTTGAATTGCAATTTAATATGTAATTTAATTTCTTAATTCAAGATATATTTTAATTCAAACAAATTATAATAATCATTTTAGAGAATTACTAATTTAATTGGAATAAAATATGAATAAGATTTAAATTTTAAAAATGAAATCCATCGTGAAGAGTTAGCTAACATTATACTACATTGCTATAATGTCTTTTCTAGAGCATGCCTAGGTATTTTTTTAGCTATTTAATTGCATATGTATTTGGTATTTTTGGTTGATTAGTCAATTGTAGAACAAGCCACCACATCTCACCAAAATTTGAAATCTAGTTTTGTAGTTTTAAAAAAATGTTATGTACCGACAAATAGATGACACATCCACATTTGAGAGGGATTGCATTGTTAGAAGAGCATTATTTGATTTATGTATTGGATTTTTACATTAATTGGGTTAGTTTTAGGTTAGATCAAATAAAATTTAGTTAGATTGTAATTGTTGGGAAGTTATGTTCCCGTAAGGAAGTATTGGTAGTTCTTTAGGCAAATAGTAGTTTTATATAGCCAATGTTGGTCAATGTAAAATCAATTCCATTTTGATTTAATTAAATACCTTTTCTATGTTTTCATTTGGTATCAAAGCTGAGATAAATCCTTAGCTTGTGAGATGTAGGGCACGATTGAGTTTGAGATCCATGCAGTTGACAAGACACACATGTTCCGCTTATGATCTCTTGTAGTGTAAGAGGACATAAGGAACATTTCCTTCACATATTTTCATAGGTTTAAAGAGTTCACAAAAAAAAGGAAAAAGTTTGAAGGGTTGCACAATCGAATTCAATGAGGAGAAATTGTCATTGGAGGGCAAAATATCACCACATTGAAGATTTTGCATTAGAGTTTTAAAGTATTAGTTGGTGTTTTTTTTTAAATTCGAGAGATAAGTACATGTTTTGTTCTTGGAGATATAAGGATACTATATAGAGCTCCTATATTTATTGTAAGGGTGTACTATCAATTAAATTTGAGATCCAATAGATTTCTTTTATATGGCCGTACACACAACAAACATTACTACTATCCTTGGGGCCATCTATGATTCATCTGACAAGGGTTTCATTTTTTAAGACTCACATGTGGAGTCAAGTGAATAAATTTGAAGGATCCTATCAGAGGTTGGAGGCAATGGAGGTAAGAGGGTTTTTATCATCCTGAGCTAGCTGCTTTCTCAGGGATAGTTTATTCCATAAAAAAAAACCAATTTATTTCCTTGAAGAAAAGAAGGGGCTTGGCATCATGTTTGTCCCTTCAAGTCAGGGGGAAATTTTCTTGTGGGTGAACTTTATTTTGTGTTAATATTTGGTTGAAAATTTGTTAAGTACTTGAGGAGAGATTAGTCACACTTGGAGGAGATGTGGACTTTTGAAGGAAAGGTTGTCTCATGTGCAAAGATCTAATTGGTGAATTGTAGAGAAGAGGAGAGATTGTTTCCATAGCACTTGAAAATGCATTAGAAACACTTGGAGGAGATGTCAACTTTTATGAGGAAAAGTGTCTCATGTGCAACACTAGAGGATTCATTTGATACACTTAGAGGACATGTGGAATTTTGAATGAAATGTGTCTCTCTGTGCATGGGGATGAGAACACATTTATGCACTCTCATGTTGTGCAACTGGTTTCTAGTCCTAAAGTTAAGATATTCACCAATATAGTAAATTTGATGTTTTTAGGTGAGTGAGGAGGATTGGTGATGACACTTTATCAAAGTCTCTAGACTTTGGTTGGGTTTAAAAACCTTGCCATATTTCACCCTTGTTGGAATTAAAGCAGTAAGGGGGAGAATGTTGGAGTTTTACATTAATGAGGTTAGTTTTAGGTTAGATTAATTAAAATTTAGTTAGAATTTAGTTGTTGGGGAGTTATCTTCCCATAAGGAAGTTTTGGTAGTTTTTAACGCAAATAATGACTTTATATAGCCAATGTTGATCAATAGAAAGTCAATCACATTTTGAACTATCAAATATTTTTTTTCTATATTTTCATCATGAAGATCTATTATGAAAATAACTAGTACAATTGTAATTTTTCCCACTTGTGCTTGGTTATTTGAACTTGCACAACCAAAAATATATGTAAAACTCTATTAAATCCATGAGAAATTATATAGAGCCCTGCATGGAGATTCCCCACCATTATGGATTTAGAAGTTCGCTATTGTGTGACATTGACATGTTTCATATGACCTAGAGTTTTTTGTCAACTTGTATTTATCAAGCTTAAGTGAGTTAAGGTTAGAAGATAGTTGCAAAATTTATCTATTAAAGGATGGTGAAATAATTCCTCAAATTTTCAAAAAATTCTCTAATGTTTTTTCCTTCTTATAGTCTTTAGTGCTTGTATTCTTCACATCTTTCCATTCTCTGGCAAATAGTATCTTGATGAGTAGTGATTTTGGGATAGTCTTAAGTTTGATTATTGATTAAGGGGTTTTTATATTATGGTCCAAAGGGTTGAATGTTTAAGGATTTATGTAGGAAGATAAATTCTCTTATCGTTGGCTTAACTATTGAAGTTGCTTGAATATGACTTAATTTTGAGGGTTTTTTTTGTGCTATATTTAATTTTACTTTACCACTTGGTTTACAATAGTTGATTCTATATTTATTTTTAATTTGATTAATAGAAAAACCCTCTTAGTTTTACAAGCATTTGGATTTTTACACTTTTTAATCTTATTTTAGTTTCCAAGATTACTACCCAAGTGACACTTGGTTCCTATATCTATGGGTTGCACAAGGATGGTATTATTAATGTTAAAAATGAATTGACCTACTTGGGCGTGGAATTGCTCAATTCATAAAAGCTTATTGTGTCATCATAATGCTTGCTAGGGTTTACAAGGCTATCATTGTCATTATCATGAATAAGGTTTTAGACTAGGCTTAATTTGTTACCCCCAACTATTATGACAAGTACTACAATCTTTTGATTCTTGGCGATTTTATTAATCATGAAATGGTATTGGTTTATTAAAAAATAAAATATTTATAATAGTCTTATCATATAAATTATAGAAGTTGTAAATTTTGAGTCATCACTAGTTTTTACTAATTTGAATTGTAATTTGAAATGTTATTTTTTTTATTAATTTCAAAACTTTAATGTATATTTTAATTTAAATCATATATAAATAAAATTTATCATAATAATGAATTCCTACTTAAAGAATTAAATATGATTATAGTAAATTGGTAGTATTATGAGATAAGCTTGTATCACAAAAAAATATTTTCTTTCTAAATTATTCAAATTTATTTATTTGTTTGGTGTTTTTGGTTGATTAGTCAATTCTAGATGGAACTACCACATTTTACTAAAATTTGATATCTAGTTTTGTGGTTTTATGAGAATATTTATACCGATAAATAGATGACACATCACATTAAGAGGAATTGTAATAAAAAATGAGAATTATTTGATTTATAGGTCTCCCCACTTGCGCTTAGATTATTTCTAGTTGTATATGATGCAAACTTATGTAGAAGAGAACATGAAGATTCCTTAGCATGAGAGATATAGAATTTTGTTAATGTGGTCCATTGAAATACTTCACAAAGCCTAGAATTTGGTGTTACCTTGTATCTATCAAAATAAGGTATGCTAAGTATGCAAAAGATGGTATTTATAGTATTTCTCTATCATATATATGGTGAAACAATTCTCCAAATTTATACTTTTTTCTCTTAGAATGTTCTTAGAGTGCTCTACATAAGTTTGAAGGGTTCAATATATCTTCAAATATAATCCTTTTTCATACAAGTGCAAATAATCTAAGCACATGTAGACAAAGTTATAACTATCCAAGCTATCTTCCTAATAGGTTTTCCTAAATTAATCCTTTTTTTAAAATATGATTCTTCTCAATGTTGATGTGTCATTTATTCATTAGTAACAAAAATCCTCACAAAACCATAAAAGTAGATGTCAATTTTTGATAAAATGTGGTGGCTCCTTCTATAATTGACTAATCAACCAAAAACACCAAATAAACTAATTAACTAAAATCAACTAGAAAATAACTTTTTTTTTCCTCATGCAAGATTGCCTCGATCCTACAAGATTCTTAATGAGGGCGAGAACAATTTACTATAATGTTAGCTAACCCTTTGTGGTGGATTTCATTTTCTAAGTTAAGTTTTATGTATATTTGGTTTGAATTGGCACATGCATACACATTTTGAAATAACTAGACACAACCGAGAAAGTTGCAACTATGCAAATCAATGTCCTAGTAAATGTTCATAACTCAACTCTTCTATTAATGCAATTTCTCCTAAATGTGGATGTGTCATCTATTCATCAACATGTAAAATATTCTCAAAATAACATGAAGCTAGATTTCAAATTTTGGCAAGATGTGGTGGCTCCTACAATTGACTAATCAACCAAAAAATCAAATAAATATTTGCACTTAAATAAACTAAAAAAAATAGCTAGGGATGCTCTAGAAAATACACTGCTAATTTACTATAATGTTAGCTAACTCTTTAAGATGATTTTTATCTTCTAATATAAATTTTATTTATATTTAGCTTAAATTAAAATATACGTATAAAATTTGAAATTAAGCAATAAAATTATATTTTATGAGTGTAATTCAAAATGACATAAAAGTACCAGCACRACTCTAACAACACATTGTTTCCCAAGAATCTAAGGGCAAGTAGGGAAAGTTGTAACTCATAAAATAAAGTTATAAATCAAATAATACTCTTTTTTCCATTGAAATTSCTCACCATGTGYATGTGTCATCTATTCATTCATGTAATACATTCTCACAAAACTAGATGTCACATTTTGGTAAAATGTAGGTTTTCCTTATACAATTAACTAATCAACCAAAAACATCAAATAAACAAATGAACTTAAACAAACTAGAAAACACCTAATTTTTTGATGTACAATTGCATAAACACCTAGAAATACTCAAAAAATAACACTACCACTTTACTATAATGTTAACTAAATCTTATGATAAATTTTTTTTAATTGAAATTTTATTTGCATTTGATTTGTATTAAAGTATACATACAAATTCAAAAAGTAAAACACAAAAACGCTTTTGTAATTGCAATTCATAATACCATGAAACAACTAATGATCCCAAGTTAACAGACATAATTATTTATTTTTTCAGCGGTAAAAGGAAATTACATAATTTATTTGGTCAAAATTACCAAACCAAAAATCATCTATTGACACTTGTGCTTGAAAAATGCGCGTGGCAGGGCAGAGATCTATATGTTGCGAATATATTTTATATCTTGTCATTATAATTCTGCAAATCTGTACACTTATCCTTGTAATTCTGTAAATCTTTACACAGCAACACTCTACGTGTCTTTTTTAATGCTAGTTTATTGAGCTATAAATAATTTCATTATGTAACAAGTTGATCAAGGGAGTTGTGGCCGAGGCTATTAATATTTCAGTGTGTAACAAATTGGTGAGCTGGGTTGGAGTCATGGGAATGCTTTCTCATCTTCAATATTTTGATGATCTAATTAAAAACATATTAAGGTATGCTGCTTTTTCTCCTATGTTTTCTTAATTCTTTTAGAATATAAAATAGGTGGAGTAATTATTTAATTATTTATTTAGTTTTGTTCTAAACATCTGAATTTAAATTAAATCATTTATTTGGTGTTTTTTTTCTTTCTTTCTGTTTTTTTTTTTAAATTTTTATTTATTCTTTTAAACTTTTAAATTTAATAATTTTGATTTTATTATTATTTATTAATCAGTTACAAGGATGATTATTTTTAATTATATTAAATTTAATAAACTAAAAATTAGTAATTTTGAATTTATCATTATTTATTAATTAGTTATGAGCATGTTTATTTTTAATTACATTAAATTCAATAAGCTAAAAATTGTGTAATATTTTATTAGATAATTTTAATATTATTTATTTATCTTAAATATGATATGAAACTTTTCTATTTTCATTTGTTTTATTTGAATATTACATTATGAAAGAAAAATTCAATGTTATTTATACTTTCTTGAAGTGAACAATTATAGATATAATTGTGATTTTTAATGATTTTAATTTTCTTACATATTTTACAATTTACTATTCTTTTTGTGTAAAATTAACAAGCTATTAAAAAATAAGATAAACATTAAATTTTATATAAACATATTTTATTATTTAATATGACATCCACAAGACAAAGCTAAAATTGACTTTGGAAGAAAATAAAAAATAACTAGCAATCGCACCTGAGTGTGCAATGGTTACGCCTTTTTTTCTATGTTATTTTCATAATTGTCTAACTATAATTTTGAATTGTGATAAGTAGAAACATAATTTCGTAATCTTAGTTGCATTAAATTAATCATACGTTAAGTGGCAATATCAATTCTGTATTATATTTAGACATTATCTTTCGAAGATTTCTTATTATAAATTAGTCGTATTCCCTATTATATCCCATATAATGAAGTTTAGAATTTGAATAATAATCATATGTTACCAAATTTTATATTTCCTACATCTCCTACAAAATAAAAAAAGGTAAATACAATGAGTACATATAATCATTCAATGTTGAAAAGCCACCTTAGGGTCATTTCTTTGTTCTAGTTTAATTTAGAAACTAGATGGGCCCATAATGGGATTATAGGAATAACCATCCCTACTCTATCAAACAAATACAAAGAAATAATTTTTTGACAAAATTATAAAAGTAATTCAATACATATATTTTCCAAAAATGATACAATGAAGATATCAAAACAAAATATAAATCTAAATTGTGTACATAAAATATATAAGCTAATGTACTACATACAAGTAAAAGTAATATTTTATTTGCTTGAAATTTATTTGTAAGTGCAATTAATTAAATGTACTACATACATAAAAAATATTCCACTACAAATAAAAACCAAATATATTCCACTTCAGTAAAGTTTCATCTGTATTCATTGAATTCATCTAATATCATCAACTTTACCCAAATTCCACAGCGTGAATCAAAATGACATGCATTTTTAATTCTGACAATTTCTTATATGCCACAAAAACCCAAAAATCATACTATGCAATTCGAAATCGACCAAAAAAAAAAAACCACTGCAACTTTATTATTCCTCTATCGCCTCTAATTCTGCAACAGTCTGTCCTCGGTAAAGTGGCCACGCATTCTCCCATCCTGTTGGGGGAGCAATGGGTATGTATATTACCCATCCATCAATCTCCTCTGAATGGTGAGCCAAAGTTTCCTTTTGTAGACCATGCTCTTCAAATGCAGGAAGACCCAATGAAGAAGGCAAGTTGAGATCAGGTACCATTCGAGGGTTTGAAATTTCCTAAACTCTGTTTGCATTGTTGGTTGCATGCATTAACGACCGCAGAGATATATTTGGAGTACCTAGCAGATCAAGCATTGCAAATACAATCCTTTTAACATTATTCTCCAGCTCCTTGCCCAATAGTGTTGTCGCAACTTGCAATGATTTTTTCACAAGCCTAAAATTGTGGCGCTCCAGAGCCCATTTGATACTCTCATAAACCAACATGTGCTCATGTTTGGTGATTAATGTCTGTCGAGGAAACAACCCTCCCACCAGAGCACACCCAATCCACAAATCGTATTTGTGTATGGCCAACAGTAACATGTTGTCCTTGATGAACTGAGGCTGCACCTCTTTATTGGCTATTAGCATGATCAAATCCATCGATTGAAGCAAATCCATGGAGTTGGACAGAAAGATTGAAACTATTTGTGAAGGAAAAAGAAGTTGTTTTGATTTCGGCAATAACACATGCTCCCCAATAACCTTGTAGATGGCCCTGCGAATCACCGAGGAATGACATATAAACACAGTGTGTCAAAGAAAATCGTCTAGAGGGTGAGATTGTTAAAAAGTATACTAACAATGCAATAAAAAAATAGATTTATAATTTAAATTCGATATCACATTCAAAATGTAATATAAAATACTTAGCATTTACTATTAAATGAAAATCTATTAATTTGTAGAGGGTGAGATTGTTTCCTGTACAAATTCGAACACATTTCATATTTAAAAATGATATTATACCTGTGAGAATAATAAAAAATATGTAATACATTATACAAAATACAAATGATCATAATATAAATAACATATTATTAAATTGAAAATTAATTTTACTTCTTTTTATTTTATAATATTTAAAATGATTTTATTACTAAAACAGTCCACATGCCTTATCTTCCTTTGCACATTTCGCATACAGTAATGGTGCCATTGTATTACATCTGTCAAAATTCCTCTATCCCTTATGATTACTCTTAAGATGATATGCATGTAGCACTTGCCTCATCCTCTCTGGACAGGTTATCTGGACTGCTCTTATGTTTCCAACTAAGTTTGAATGCTTTGCATCTACTGGATTGTGCTCTGCTTCCTCCCATGTTTGGACAAAACTGTGAATAACCTGCAGTCATGGCATTTCATAAGATTACATTCAATTGCAAGGATTGAAACATGAACATTGTTGGATCTGGCTTGATACCTACCAGCCGCATTTAAGAACAACATTGAAGGGATTTCCCACTCATTTGATTTAGCACATAT
>MU226249.1:8338033-8352997 GCA_018584345.1 Thuja plicata
GAATTGAGGTTCCATCTCACACATGGAATGTTATGGTAATTCATAATTTTCACAAAGACGTCATTACATACAATGATCATCATGGAAAAGTTTATATCTATAAGAAACAAAGTTACAAACTAAAAGGAAATCTTGCTACTAGTAGTATCCCCTTCCCTATTATTGAACACCTATAGACAATGTTGAAAAGCACTATCTCTTGATCATTTTGAAATGAAATGATCTGTAGAATTATAAGGCAAATCCTAACTATATGCGTCGGTTATAAGAAATGCATCAAAAGGAGTGATTACCACTAGAAACAACACCTTCAATGCTAGGAAAGAATTTGCCTAATTTAATATTCAGATGTACATTTTACTTAATTTAGCAGCATCACTCTTCATCTAATGTCTCAGAGACACATGAAACTTCAACTAGAAGACAGTTCTGTATTTCATAATAAAAGAGAAGGACGTTGAAATCTTCAGTACTTGTATAGAATTAAGTAGATACAGATAACAACCCATTACTTTTAGAATCCATAATCTCTCTATCAGGTCTACGTCTAAGCATTACTTCCTCTAATGGTACGCATTACACATTATTCCACACACACAACTAAAATCTTTAACACCTCCTAGGTGAGGAAAATAACATTCTCTATTTTCTCATAACATCTGGAACTATCTACGTCTAAAATACTGAGATTGATCTGTTAATTAATGAATACATAGCATTGGAATGAGCTTATTTGAATATAAGGCACTAACCATATACAATTTTTATTACTTAAAAAAAAAAAACTGCACTTATGAAACACACACTTCCACATTTAGTTGATACAGAGACGTAAATTGTTTCCTGTCAGTGGCAAACACAACAACGAATGTTTAAACCATGGAACAAATGGGTATCAAACATTATAGTGTGCGGCCATAACAAGAAAACAAGAAGTTGATGGTTCTATTTCGGTCCAACAGCTAACGTTTACAGCTGCACTCTCAACCACTATGACTACTCTTCAATGTTTCCACAGTACTACAAAAGGAGCAGACTAAAGTAAACATACTACGCAAGGAAACAAGGCAAAACCACCATAGGAAATGGAAAATGAAAGCACAGTTCGAACACAAGCAGCTAGCAGAATACCGCTAAGGAGAGGTAAGAGGAAGTTAATGCTCAACTCTTGTTCACCTATGAGTTCAGAACGAATTAAAAGGCCAAGGAAGTGCATGCTGGTCGCTGTACAATTTTTCTCAAGGCGACAAGGGAAGAGTGAAGGAAAGTAAAGAAACGTTGGTCAACCAATCATACCCAGCTCAACATATGACTGGACATAAACAAGAGGTAATAATCATAGCCAAACAATAGCTTACTCTAGCATTACATGCCAAGGAGGGGAATCACCACTTTCGCCAAGGACTCCAGTATGAGACAAGAAATTTATCAACAGTATGAGTGGCTGACTTCATAGAGAAAATGACCCAAAGAAACAAAGGAAGCTCAAGCCTAGCTACCGCGAGCTAGGAGGACATGGACCAGTCCATGGAAAAAAAATAGTATGAATGGAAAAATTAAAAGAAACCACAGCACATCATTTCAATATGATGGATTAACAAAGATCATATACTCCTATATGATTCATGATGCATTAGCAGAAGATGAAAAGAACTTGAATTTGCTGAGCTGAATGAACAATGGAGTCCTTCTGGCACGACCTTGCTCCCATAGTCAGCTCTCACTGTCCCCCCAATTACCTCTGTCTCTGTATTTAGAAAACCATTTTTTTTTCTTCTACCACATTCCGCCTCCTCCTCCAGAATTGCCCACTCATCTATTTAACTTAGCCACTTCCTTAGATCACCAACAGAGAAGGGTTTAATCTCGTCCCTTTTGTTATTCAAGAAAAGCAGATAATAGGATGAGGAATGCCCGCCTCTGTCTCGATGTGCTCATTTTAGGAGCTCTAGCTCCTACAGACTCAGAAGTAGCATGTAATTAAACTCATCAAAGATTCTTCTGCCCTTTAAAACTAGCTTTTTGGGAGTTTGGACCTCTTCATTGTAGGGCTTTTATATACCCGTATCCATTTCTACAGTCTCCATGCCCACTTCATCCACACTTTTGCTGTCATTTTCAACTATTCTTCTTTCGCAGGGCTTCTCAACCATCTCCATTCTCAGCGGTCCTGATCACTGTAGCCTTGTACTGAAGAAGAATAAACAATTTGACTCTAATATCGGTGATGAATTTCGATCAGATGATCACATAGGAATTCAAAATAATGTCACTCATCTACAAGAAGAAGGAGCATTGATCATGCAAGAAGATTCCTGCCTAACTAAACTCAGTTTCCACCTCGGTTAATCACAAAAATCTTCATGACCACAAATAAATTACTTCCTATTAATTAGCAACCACTTTCTATGTTAAAAATTAAAGTTTCCGCTAAATTATCGGTAAGGAAGAAAGTGGGTTGTGACATCATCACTGCGCATGGTGTAGAATTCACTGGTAAATGCAATCCTTGTCTTGTCAGAAGCCGCAGTGAAGGAAAGCATGGCATTTTTAAATCCTCCCTTTCCTTCAGACTGGTATGGAACTTCCACCATCTCTTTTCTGGCAAAAGCCAGCACCGTAAGTTTACCTTTGCATTGGTTGCCTGCATCTCCGACTACAAATCTCAGATCATATTTTTAGCCCGGCACCGTTTTGATTTCTTGTGAAATAGTACTCTCCTTGCCTGCAATGAGCTCCACCACTGTCTTTCCCTCTGGCACTACAAAGTGGTGGTGGTAGGCATCCACGTACTTCACTGGCCTCACAGACTCCACCGCCCATCCTGGCAGTGCCGACACGTGGTCCTCTCTGCTTGGAGGAATCAGCACACCTGATGATGCATTGCAGAACAAGTAGTGGCCCACTTCAAAATCTCCATTCTTTATCAGATTAGTTGCACCCACAAATCACAATGTATCATCAATGCTAGTTTGCCCTCAACGTCACACTTTAAGTTTTGATTTGTCTAGGAAACTCATTTGAAATCATATTAGTAAGAAGTCTTATTTAAAAATATAATGTGATTTTAGTTGAGTCACATAAACAAGTCATATTTTAGAATGTGCTCTTTAAATCTAATTAGCTAAGTGCACAAATCACAATATATCATGAGTGCTGGTTCTAAGCAACATAATTTAAGATTTGACTTGTTTAGGTAATTTCTTTGAAATCACATTAGTAAGGAGTCTTATTTAAAAATCTAGTACGACTTTAGTTGAGCCACATAAACAAGTCAAATCTCAAAATATGTTGCTTAAATATGATTAGGTAAGTGAACAAATCACAATATATCATGACTGCTGGTTCTAAAATGTTTTTTTAGTTTGGTTGTACCAATTTTAGTCTAGTAGTGATCTAGGTTACAAGAGAACTAGCAATACAATACCAACAGTTTTAGAATTTTAGAGCAGCAAAGTGCTCAAGAGCAATATAATTTATGCTACTATTAAACAATCCACATCTAGCAAATTCTAAGCCTTAATTTTTTTAACTGATTATCCAAAATCAAACTAATAAGTAGATCTCATTAAAGAAACCAATATAATTTATATAGATCTCTGAATTATAAAACCATAACAACCCATGATCCAGATCAGAAAATAATTATGCTGCTAGTAAACATCATGTGTTGATTAGTTTTGTTTAAATAATACACTGAAAGTTTTGATTTGCTTGACTGATTTAACTAGTATCAAACTAATACATAAAGGCACGGGCTAAGCTCCAAATAAAATACACCAAAGACAAAACGAAAAAAAAGGTTCAACTTTTTTTTCTAAATTCGCAAAAACACAGTAATTTTTTTGCAAACTTTTTGTGGTTTTCATCCATAAAATATACAGATCATGAAGAACAGATGCTAAAAATTTCGTGAAAATCTGCTAGATTTTCTGGTTTTTAAAGTTTGGTCAATATTACATTTTGTAAGACACATCCATAAATAAATGCTACTGAAAAACCATTATAATTTAAGATAAACAATCTAATTAAATCAAAGCCTAATGTATAATGTTTAAATCTAGCCATAACAATATATAGATATCTGAATAATAACACCAAAACAAGACCCAAAAAACAACAATACAAAACAAGAGAATCAGTAATACAAGACCTACGTTTTGGCGATCTGGGAGCTCTTAAGTGTTTGAGAGCAATCGCATCGATGACAGGTCCGCAAGCCATATTTTCCTCCACACCAGGGTTATGAATAACAAATTCAATATTATCAGCAGGAGCTTCAAATCCCCACACATACGCATCCCACCCATTAACACTATAAATAGTGTGTATCGATATATCTCCCCACAGTGGCGAAGCTGAGATATTCAAGCTTTCAACCTGTCCACAGGTACGAGCAGCGTAGAATGAAAGGGAATAATGCAAACCCTTTTTAACCTTAACGCTCTGGCTGATTATCGATGCATCATTTCCCAATCTAACAGCATGTGTTCCTCGAGGCACGATCACCATCATATCGCCGGGTTTATGACTCGAATCAATGTATTCCACAATGCCCTTTATTCGCCAGGATGGCAACGAATTTTCTCCTATAATGAGCGTGCCCTTCAAATCTGAGGGCTTTGGGCCAATCTCAAAGTTGCCATTCTCAAGCAATCCTGCAATACATACATAAACAAACACATAAATAAGATCTTGAATTGAGTTGCTCTGTAAGTTTATATGGCAAAACATTAAGCTTACCGTCTTTTGCTACGACACAGCTGAGAAGTTGAAGCACAATAACATAGACTACATAAATTGTTCTTCCCATTTTGAACGCTCTCATCGATATCTGCTTAACCTTCTCCAATATCATAAGAATTGCCCAAAAAAAACAAAAATAAGACCAAGCTGAATTGAATTGTTGACAGAGGTAATATATAGCCGTTGTGGGTGGACAACATCACGTTAAAATGGTTTTCTAAACATTTTCCCTCCGTAAGAAGCGACCGTTATGCAAGGAAAGCTATTCTTAGGAAAACGCCGAGGATATAGGGAAGCCGATGTTCATTTGAGGGTGTTAGGACACCTTTGGGAACGCACATTCTCATTGGACCGGCTAAATTTAATTTGTTATAACGGGTATCTCAATCTTTCGACTTGTGGCAATTTTATTAACCGTGAAATGATTTTGGTTTGTTATAAATTAAAATCTTTATAATCAGTCCTACCCTATAAACATTAAACTAAATTGGAGTCATTACTAGTTTTATGCTATTTTCAATTGCAATTGGAAATTTAAATTTGTTTTTAAATTTCAAATTTCAATTGTATATTTTAGTTTAAAATAAATATAAATAAAATATAACTTGGAAAATTAAATTTATTTTAAAGAATTAGATGATATTATAGTAAATTTGTAGTGTTCTTGAAGCACCCTTCATGAGGCAATAAATTTATTTGGTATTTTTGGTTTCTTATCAAAATTTGGTACTGAGTGTTTTGGTTTTGTGAGATTAGCTCATATTATAGTAAATTGGTAGTGTCCTTGAAGCACCCTTCAGTGAGGGAATAAATTTATTTGTTTATTTGGTATTTTTGGTTTCTAATCAAAATTTGGCACTGAGTTTTGTGGTTTTGTGAGAATATTTTATTAGTAGTTAATTTGGAGTCTTTACTAGTTTTATCCTATTTTGAATTGCAATTTAAAATGTAATTTTGTTTCTTAATTCAAGATATATTTTAATTAAAAGAAAATATAATAATCATTTGAGAGAATTACTAATTTAATTTAAATAAAATATGAATAAGATTTAAATTTTAAAAATGAAATCCACCTTAAAGAGTTAGCTAACATTATATTACATTGTTATAATGTCTTTTCTAGAGCATGCCTAGGTATTTTTTAGCTATTTAATTGCATATGTATTTGGTATTTTTGGTTGATTAGTCAATTGTAGAACAAGCCACCACATCTCACCAAAATTCGAAATCTAGTTTTGTAGTTTTAAAAAAATGTTATGTACTGACAAATAGATGACACATCCACATTTGAGAGGGAATGCATTGTTAGAAGAGCATTATTTGATTTATGTATTGGATTTTTACATTGATTGGGTTAGTTTTAGGTTAGACCAAATAAAATTTAGTTAGATTTTAATTGTTGGGAAGTTATGTTCCCGTAAGGAAGTATTGGTAGTTCTTTAGGAAAATAGTAGTTTTATATAGAGAATGTTGATCAGTGTAAAATCAATTCCATTTTGATTTAATTAAATACCTTTTCTATGTTTTCATTTGGTATCAAAGCTGAGATAAATCCTTAGTTTGTGAGATGTAGGGCACGATTGAGTTTGAGATGCATGCAGTTGACAAGACACACATGTTCCTCTTATGATCTCTTGTAGTGTAAGACAGCATAAAGAACCTTTCCTTCACATATTTTCATAGGTTTAAAGAGTTCACAAAAAAAAAGGAAAATGTTTGAAGGGTTGCACAATCGAATTCATTAAGGAGAAATTGTCATTGGAGGGAAAAATATCACCATATTGAAGATTTTGGATTAGAGGTTTAAAGTATTAGTTGGTGTTTATTTTTTTAATTCGAGAGATAAGTACATGTTTTGTTCTTGGAGTTATAAGGATACTATATAGAGCTCCTAGATTTATTGTAAGGGTGTACTATCAATTAAATTTGATATCCAATAGATTTCTTTTATATGGCCACACACACATCAAACATTACTACTATCCTTGGGGCCATCTATGATTCATCTGACAAGGGTTTCATTTTTTAAGACTCACACGTGGAATCAAGTGAATAAATGTGAAGGATCTTATCAGAGGTTGGAGGCAATGGAGGTAAGAGGATTTTTACCATCTTGAGCCAGGTACTTTCTCAGGGATGGTTTATTCCATGAAAAAAACCCTATTATTTCCTTGAAGAAAAGAAGGGGCTTGGCATCATGTTTGCCCCTTCGAGTCAGGGGGAAATTTTCTTGTGGGTGAACTTTATTTTGTATTAATATTTGGTTGAAAATTTGTTAAGTACTTGAGGAGAGATTAGTCACACTTGGAAGAGATGTGGACTTTTGAAGGAAAGGTTGTCTCATGTGCAAAGATCTAATTGGTGAGTTGCATAGCAAAGGAGATATTGTTTCCATAGCACTTGAGAATGCATTAGAAACACTTGGAGGAGATGTCAACTTTTATGAGGAAAAGTGTCTCATGTGCAGCAATAGAGGATTCATTTGATACACTTAGAGGACATGTGGAATTTTTAATGAAATGTGTCTCTCTATGCATGGGGAGGAGAACACTTTTATGCGCTCTCATGTTGTGCAACTAGTTTCTAGTCCTAAAGTTAAGATATTCACCAATATAGGAAATTTGATGTTTTTTAGGTGAGTGAGGAGGATTGGTGATGACACTTTATCAAAGTCTCTAGACTTTGGTTGGGTTTAAAAACCTTTCCATATTTCACCCTTGTTGAAATTAAAGTAGTAAGGGGGAGAATGTTGGAGTTTTACATTAATGAGATTAGTTTTAGGTTAGATGAATTAAAATTTAGTTATTATTTAGTTGTTGGGGAGTTATCTTCCCATAAGGAAGTTTTGGTAGTTTTTAACGCAAATAATGACTTTATATAGCCAATGTTGATCAATGTAAAGTCAATCACATTTTGAACAATCAAATTTTTTTTTTCTATATTTTCATCATGAAGATCTATAATGAAAATAACTAGTACAATTGTAACTTTTCCCACTTGTGCTTGGTTATTTGAACTTGCACAACCAAAAATATATGTAAAAATCTATTAAACCCATGAGAAATTATATAGAGCCATGCATGGAGATTCCCCACCATTATGGATTTAGAAGTTCGCTATTGTGCAACATTGACATGTTTCATATGACCTAGAGTTTTTTGTCAACTTGTATTCATCAAGCTTAAGTGAGTTAAGGTTAGAAGATAGTTGCAAAATTTATCTATTAAAGGATGGTGAAATAATTCCTCAAATTTTCAAAAAATTCTCTAATATTTTTTCTTTCTTATAGTCCTTAGTGCTTGTATTCTTCATACCTTTCAATTCTCTGGCAAAGAGTATCTTGTTGAGTAGTGATTTTGGGATAGTCTTAAGTTTGATTATTGATTAAAGGGTTTTTATATTATGGTCCAAAGGGTTCGATGTTTAAGGATTTATGTAGGAAGCTAAATTTTCTTATTGTTGGCTTAACTATTGAATTTGCTTGAATATGACTTAATTTTGAGGGTTTTTTTGTGCTATATTTAATTTTACTATACCACTTGGTTTACAACAGTTGATTCTATATTTATTTTTAATTTGGCTAATAGAAAAACCCTCTTAGTTTTACAAGCATTTGGATTTTTACACTTTTTTTATTTATTTATCTTATTTTAGTTTCCAAGATTAGTGCACAAGTGACACTTGGTTCCTATATCTATAGGTTGCACAAGGATGGTATTATTAATGTTAAAAATGAATTAACCTACTTGCGCGTGGAATTTCTCAATTCATAAAAACTTATTGTGTCATCATAATGCTTGCTAGGGTTTACAAGGATATCACTGTCATTATCATGAATAAGGTTTTAGACTAGGCTTAATTTGTTACCCCCAACTATTATGACAAGCACTACAATCTTTTGATTCTAGGCAATTTTATTAATCATGAAATGATATTGGTTTATTAAATAATAAAATATTTATAATAGTCTTATTGTTGCCCAAATTTCCCTTTCTGTTCAATTTGGCCTAGTCTGCTCTGTCTGGCAATCCTCTGTCATGTTTTTCAGGTCTTCAACTCAAACTTTGCTCTAAACCCTTAAAACCCCTGAAAAACCCTAAGTCTTTCATGTTTAAAAGGTGAAATAAGCCCTAAGCCTTGGCACGTTATGTTTTGCAATTACCTTTTTCGAGTCACTTAGAGCATGTGTTAAATTTCAGTCGGGTAATCATGTGATCCCGAGCGAATATTCCTTTTCTTTCCCCAACTCTGTGTTTCATTGTGTCACGTGGTCTCAGAACAAATCAGAATATTCCTTCTGCGTTCCCAGACTTAGCAATTTCTCTTCAGTCGAGTAGTCGCCAGATTCATGTCATAAGCCTTTGAGAAGAGGGGACCCACCACTCAGTCGTGTAGTCACGTGAAGTTTTCAACAGTTAAGGAAATGTCTTCCGACTTTGTGGTAACCTTTGGTCACCTTGTCGCCAGATCAGGTCACAGTTAGCAGTTAAACAAGCCTTCAGTCGGGTGATCGCAGGATGATCCTGGCAGTTAGGAAAAGTTTCTTAGACTCAACGAATGCTTCATGTCGGGGTGTCGCTAGATCAGGTCATAGCTAACAGTTAAAGGAAATAGTTAGTCGCGTAGTCTCTAGAGTAAACAACGGTCAAGACTTGCCAATCGAGACTTCGCAACTAACCGTCTGTGGTCTGCAGTCAGATGTCGCTAGATGCAAAAGGGACACTTAGGAACTATTTTGAAAAGGTCAAACACTCAGACTTGGATCTCCCAACTTGGTGACTAGGCGTTGTTGCGCAATCTCAAAATAGAAGATAAGCATTCAGCGACAAAGAGATAACCATAGCGGCCAAGGGAAGCAGTTAGTAGCAAGGTCGCGAAACGGATGATGAGTTAAGTTTAACTCCTTGCGACTTCGATTCCAAGTGTGTCGCGTGATCGCGAGAGGTGACTCAGGTTTGCCAGAGGTTAAAAGAGATACATTTTCGCCAGGTTGTGGGATGATACTATGGTTAAGAGCTGATGCCCGCGACAAGGAGACTAAGGGCAGTCGCGTAGTCGCCTGACCTAGAATTTGAAAAATGGCAGAAAATTTTTACACTGTGAATCGCTCGGCAGCCATGCTTCTAGTTTCAGAGTCCATGTTGCGAAGTGTGCGTCCAAGGAAGGAAGTAGCTCGTCGCTCAGTCACCGGTCGAAGAAAGAAAAGGGAGAGCAGCTCGCGATCTCGCGACGAGCAAGAAAAAAGCTCGTCGCTCAATCGCCAATGTTTAAAAGTGAAAAGAGATCAGCTCGCGAGCTTGCGATTAAAGAGAGATGAATGCTGTCGCGCACTCGCGCATGAAATGGAAACAGAGTAAAACCTGGGCGAGTGTGCGACTGAACAGAGTATGAGCAGAAGAAGATGTTTTGCTCAGCTTACAGGATTTCCAAGGTATCAGTGTATTCTATTCACAGAGGATTATGCACAGAGCAGTCTCCCAATCTTTGTTTAGATTTGTTTCAATGTTGGTAAAAGGAAAAGGAGATTCAAGGTGCAAGTGCAGAGTACTCAGGACTCTGAGAAGCTGCCTAATGATGTCTGTACCCGAGAAGGAGATGCCTGGAAGAAGAAGAAGTCTTGGGCGATGATAAGGAGAACACTTGGCTATGCACTGTTCACAGACAAGAGGGACAGTTATTAAAACCCCTGAAAAACCCTAAGTCTTTCATGTTTGAAAGGTGAAATAAGCCCTAAGCCCTGGCATGTTATGTTTTGCAATTACCTTTTTCAAGTCACTTAGAGCATGTGTTAAATTTTAGTCAGGTAATTATGTGATCCTGAGTGAATATTTATTTTCTTTCCCCGACTCTGCATTTCATTGTGTCGCGTGGTCTCAGAACAGATCAGAATATTCCTTCTACGTTCCCAGACTTAGTGATTTCTCTTCAGTCAGGTAGTTTCCAGATTCATGTCATAAGCCTTTGAGAAGAGGGGACCCACCACTCAGTCATGTAGTCACGTGAATTTTTCAACGGTTAAGGAAATGTCTTCTGACTTCGTGGTAACCTTTGGTCGCCTTGTCGCCAAATCAGGTCACAGTTAGCAGTTAAACAAGCCTTCAGTCGGGTGATCGCAGGATGATCCTGACAGTTAGGAAAAGTTTCTCAGACTTAGCGACTGCTTCACGTCGGGTTGTCGCTAGATCAGGTCACAGCTAACAGTTAAAGGAAACAGTCAGTCGCGTAGTCTCCAGAGTAAACAACGGTCAAGACTTGCCAATCGAGACTTCGCGACTAACCATCTGTGGTCTACAGTCGGATGTCGCCAGATGCAAAAGGGACACTTAGGAACTATTTTGAAAAGGTCAAATGCTCAGACTTGGATCTCCCAACTTGGCGACTAGGCATTGTCGCGCAGTCTTGAAATAGAAGATAAGAATTCAGCAACAAAGAGATAATCGTAGCGGCCAAGGGAAGCAGTTAGTAGCAAGGTCGCGGAATAGATGATGAGTTAAGTTTAACTCCTTGTGACTTTGATTATAAGTGTGTCGCGTGATCGCCAGAGGTGACTCAGGTTTGCCAGAGGTTAAAAGAGATACATTGTCGCCAGGTCGTGGGATGATACTATGGTTAAGAGCTGATGCCCATGACAAGGAGACTAAGGGCAGTCATGTAGTCGCCTGACCTGGAAATTGAAAAATGGTGGCAAATTTTTACACTATGAATTGCTCGGCAGCCATGCTTCCAGTTTCAGAGTCCATGTTGCGAAGTGTGCGTCCAAGGAAGGAAGTAGCTCGTCACTCAGTCGCCGGTCAAAGAAAGAAAAGGGAGAGCAGCTCGTGATCTCGCGACGAGCAAGAAAAAATCTCGTCGCTCAATCGCCAATGTTTAAAAGGGAGCATAGATCAGCTCGCGAGCTTGCGATTAAAGAGAGATGAATGTTGTCGCGCACTTGCGCATGAAATGGAAACAGAGTAAAACCTAGGTGAGTGTGCGACTGAACAAAGTATGAGCAGAAGAAGATGTTTTGCTCAGCTTACAGGATTTCCAAGGTCTCAGAGTATTCTAATCACAGAGGATTATGCATAGAGAAGTCTCCCGATCTTTGTTTAGATTTGTTTCAATGCCGGTAAAAGGAAAAGGAGATTCAAGGTGCAAGTGCAGAGTACTCAGGACTCTGAGTAGCTGCCTAATGATGTCTATACCCGAGAAGGAGACACCTGGAAGAAGAAGAAGTCTTGGGCGATGATAAGGAGAACACTTGGCTATGCACTGTTCGCGGACAAGAGGGATAGTTATTATAGAGGAGTATAGGTGAACAAGTGTGCACAACTATTTAGAGTAAACATAAATGCTACTAGCCGCCATCTACCAAATCTGATTGCAGTCGCCAGATCGAAGAAGAGCAAGAAAATATCTGTGAATATCTGTTTGACTTGGTCATTCTTCACCGCCTCTTCTCTCTCTTTTTCATCTCTCCTGTAATTTTAGGGTTAGGTTTTCCAGGACCATCCAAAGCTTTTTGCATCCTAAAGGGATTCCAAGATGGTCATAGACCTATATATAGCTTGAAAGTTGTAATTGCAAGGTGTTCTTCTTCCTTTTGTTCTTGTTGTTTTTGTAACTTTTCTGAGTTCTTGACAGAGACAAAGAGATTTTGTAACCCAAGAGTTCATTTGTATGTAGAAGGCATGTTTTGTGACATTTATTTGTCCTTGGTGTATTTTTGTATAAGTCTGTAACTCATTGTGGAAGATAATATACAGAGCTTTAAGTTCTTGGATCAATTTGTTGAATGGTACCAGCCTTGTCTCTTTTCTGCTTGTTGTATGTGTTTTAGATGGTTGATGGATTAACTGTGAATGATTTTATTCCTCTTAATCAGTCCGTTCATAGCATCTACTTGCAGAAGAGTATGTCTTCTTGCAGGTTGTAACTAGTGTTTTACTATTTGAACTGTTAACTGTGAAGTCTTTTTCCTCTTAACTGGTTTAATCATGACCTCGTTATGAAATATTGATGCACGCCTATACAAGGGACTTGTGCTTTATCTTCAATTCAAAGTTAGTTGACCCGGGGCTTTATCCTGTGTGTGTTATGTTTTCATGCCAAATTCGGTGCATCACCTAGTAGGTAGTTTGCTTTCAGTCATTTCCCTTTCCAAGCAATCCTTCTATCCCTTTTCCCCTCAAGTTTACTTTCCTGTTTAAGAGCAAATTAAGGCGATTATTCAAGAGGAACCAACCTAGAATCTGGAGGTCTCATCTCAGTTAGCATAGGTCCCACAACCTGGAGATGATTCCCTTGTTATACTGGATTATCAAGACCAAGAGAGCTTGAGATAAGAGGCGCAAATTCAGTGTATAACACTTATCATATAAATTATATAAGTTTTAAATTTGGAGTCATCACTAGTTTTTACTATTTTGAATTGTAATTTGAAATGTTATTTTTTTTATTAATTTCAAAACTAAATAATGTATATTTTAATTTAAATCATATATAAATAAAATTCAACATAATAATGAATTCCTACTTAAATAATTAACCATCATTATAGTAAATTGGTAGTATTATGAGAGAAGCTTGTATCACAAAAAAACATTTTCTTTCTCATTTATTCAAATTTATTTATTTGTTTGGTGTTTTTGGTTGATTAGTCAATTCTAGAGGGAACTGCCACATTTTACTAAAATTTGATATCTAGTTTTGTGGTTTTGTGAGAACATTTATATTGATAAATAGATGACACATCACATTAAGAGGAATTGTAATAAAAAATGAGAATTATTTGATTTATAGGTTTCCCCACTCACGCTTAGATTATTTCGAGTTGTATACCATGCAAACTTGTGTAGAACACTACATGAAGATTCCTTAGTATGAGAGATTTAGAATTTTTTTAATGTGGTCCAATGAAATACTTCACAAAGCCTAGAATTTGGTCTCACCTTGTATCTATCAAAATAAGGTATGTTAAGTATGCAAAAAATGGTATTTATAGTATTTCTCTATCATATATATGGTGAAACAATTCCCCAAATTTATAATTTTTTCTCTTATTTTTTTCCTTCTCTCTAATTTTTATTCCTTCTTATAGTCCTTGGAGAGTTTTTTCATATCTTTTCAATTGAAGGAAAATAGTGTTTTGTTGAGTGGCAATATTGGGGCACGATAAATTTTAATTATCCATTAAGTGATTATGTGTTATACTACAAAAGGTTGGATGGGTTTTATAATTTTTGTGGAAAGATAAATGTTTTAATTGTTGTCTTAACTAATTAAATTTGTCCATTTAACTCTATTTGCCAGGTCTTATTGTGCTAGATTTGATTTTACTTTACCAAGGTTTACATTAGCTGAAACTCATTTTTTTATTAATAGGATTATACTCCTAATTTATAAAAGCTTGGTCTCTCGTAGTGATTATGTTGTTTAATTTATCAAGATTATAACCTAAGGGAATTTTGGATTTTATAAATTGAGGTGTATTATTATTATTATTGCTAAAAATGAATTAATCTACTAGGGCATGACATTCTTCAATTTTAAAAATTCACTATGTTTATCATAATGATCATTATGGTTTACAAGATAATCTTTGTGATTTTTATATAGTAGGATTTCAACCTAACCTTAGCTTAGAGGTTCTTCAATATGGATTCTCTACGTGTCTTTTTTAATGCTAGTTTATTGAGCTATAAATAATTTCATTATGTAACAAGTTGGTCAAGGGAGTTGTGGGCGAGGCTATTAATATTTCATTATGTAACAAATTGGTGAGGTGGGTTGGAGTCATGGGAATGCTTTCTCATCTTTCTCCTATGTTCTCTTAATTCTTTTAGAATATAAAATAAGCGGTGTAATTATTTAATTATTTATTTAGTTTTGTTCTAAACATCTGAATTTAAATTAAATCATTTATTTATTTATTTCTTTTAATTTGATTTTATCATTATTTATTAATCAGTTACAAGTATGATTATTTTTAATTATATTAAATTTAATAAACTACAAAATTAGTAATTTTGAATTTATCATTACTTATTAATCAATTAGGAATATGATTATTTTTAATAATAATAAATTCAATAAATGAAAAATTGTGTAAAATTTTATTAGATAATTTTAATATTATTTATTTATCTTAAATATGATATGAAACTTTTATATTTTCATTTGTTTTATTTGAATATTACATTATGAAAGAAAAATTCAATGTTATTTATACTTTCTTGA
>MU226250.1:7157-17205 GCA_018584345.1 Thuja plicata
CATCTATATGTATACTAAATACAAGAACAAATTAAATACATTTATTAAACTAATTTTAACATCTAAGAAACATTGCACATGCATCCATCTAAATCATGTGTATCCAGTACATTTGCATATCCATCTATATTATGTATATCTAAATAATGAATCCATCTAAAGGGTACGTAATAGGTCCTAAGAGATTTTAATGCGTCTAAAGGGGTCTTAAGGGGTGGGAGGACCCATTCATAGGTTCTAGGGTTTCTATTATGTGTTAAAAATTGAAGGTTACAAAATTACAAGTTATGTGTTTCAGGTACATGTGGTGTGGGTTTCTCATTTGTTTTAATTTTCTATTGTACATTTTTTACTGTATATTTTACGATATATATACTAAATACAAGAAAAAATTAAATACATTTACTAAACTAATTTTAACATTTACATACAATAATTGATTAAATAAATTTGACATACATTGCATTTTTCATAATAAAAATAACAATAAATACTATTAGAAAAATAATAAAAATAATACTTAAACTTAATATATTAAAAAAAAGACCTATGTGCAAGTGGTGTAGACGGCAAGCGAAGACGTAGAGGTGGTGTAGACGGCAACTGAAGGGCTGCAACTTTGAAGGGAAAAACAACAACAAATATGATTAGAAAAATAGTTAAAACTACTAAAAAATTTAAAAAAATGACAATAAAACTAAAATAAAGTTGAAAACATCATCACCTGAAGGAATTTGGTCTCTAACAAAATGGGGTAAAGCTCTGGAGCGGGATCGTGCTAGCCGAAAATGACAATAAAAGTGTCAAAAAAAAATTACATAGTTTTCGAAACCGAGTCACGTATGAAACGTCATCCCGTTCTGGGATGGGGTAGCGTTTCAAATGTCACCCCATTTCGAGCGTGACCCCGTTTAGCCTCAGGATGCCGTCCCTTACGGGGTGACGATTTGAATTAAGGCTCGGGGTCTCGAAGCTAAAAGTCACCTCACTTTTTACAAATGTCACCCCGTGTCTTGAAGTACGATTTCAAGAAAATGACTACGTTAAAAAGTTTCGCCTCAAGTGGAATCATCTTCTTGCACACACCCTATTATGTCCAACTAAAATTCTAGATATTTTGGCTTAACAAGGTTTGTATTTGTCCTCTTAATATCATTTTATATGGAATTTCACAATATGAGGTATAGATTCATTCAAGAGAGAATGAAGTATACAATCATGTACTCTAGTTATTTGAGCTTCTTCAGTTCTATATTACCTCGTAACTCTTAATAAATATAAATCTTTGGGACTTGTTATAATGGATAGGAATTTTATAAGATCAACATAACAAAATAGTCTCACTAAAATTTGAATCAATATCATATTATAAATAATAAACATATTCAACAACTCAAAAGCTTTGGGTATTTAAATTTGAGATTTGATTGAATTAATGCAAGTGAATAAAATTAGCAAATGGGGAATCAACTATGAAGAATTTAACTAAACTAATATCGATTCATAGATACAAATATGTGTATTTGGATGTCTATCTTTCATCAACTAAACTATTAATTAAGCATATAATAAAATGTAAGCTATAATCTTATAAGGTGAAGCTTGATACGAAGTTCTCACATGGCTGACATATGTCACCACTTTGTTCATCTTATATTTCAAGTTGAAGCTTTCTTAAATATTGCAGACAAAGCCTTTAATTATAACCTAATTCATAGTTCATCTTTAATTGTACTTGTTTGTCTAGAATAACTTTCTTCCATACTCATTGTGTATAATGTCATATTGGTATTATATTTCAACAGTAGGATGTTTTCTATGTCATGTTATTTTTTATTTGCATGTCAAATCTTGTAGTTTAAAATTGAATTAATAATGGAATTCATAGTTGGAAATATTTCAAATGTGCAAGATAACATAATTATTATTTTTGATTAAACATTAGCATATCTTAATGATCAAATATCTATTCAATTATAAATCAATGGTCATTAATTATTATTCAAGCCATGAAAATGGTGTAACCTTCTCAATTGTTCAGGTAAGGCCAATATACTAGTAAAACATAATTGGGTGTTTTCAATATTATACATATATTGCTATTAGGTCATTGGTTTAGTTTGAATAAACCAAAGTAGGTGTGCTCATAATTATATTAATTGATCATAATATTCTTTCATGCTCATATCAAAATCACTTATTTATAAGACTAAAAATGGTAAGTCGGTAGTTAAATAATTTAAGATGAGGACAAATCAGGTGAAGCTTGATATTCATAGTATTGCATGGATGGGCTACATTTCATCACTTTATTAACCTGACAATTAAATTTTATTTTAATATTGTAATTGAATCCAATAAATAATCGAGTTCATGGCTCATCTTTAATTACTATAGTGTTGAAAATTGCATATCCTTGCAATTTCAACTACACTTTTGTATCCATTTTAGTGTTCATTTGACTAGTTTTTGGGTATGCGCATCAAGACAATGAAAAAAAAGTGACCACTCACAAAAATGAAAAATGAACTAAGTGCATACATTCTTTTTAATAATTCAAAAACCAACGTATGTGTTATGGCTTGGAAAATCTAAGCCAAAATGCGAACATGTTATTTGAATAAAAAACACGTGTTATTTGAATAAAAACATGTATGTATTATTTGAAATAGAAACATTTACACACTTTTAATTAGAACAATACGTGTGTGTGTTTCTTTGAATGAGCATAACGTGTATGTGTTCTATTAGACAAGCAAAATGCATACACATTTTTATGGAAAAAAACTAGAAAAAATACATGTTACAGCTCCAGCTTTTAGTTCTAAAAATACATACGAGTTTTCAATACTAGTTAGTTTGTCCTCTTCATAGTGGTTTTTTATTAGGATAAATACATAAAATATGACATTTAAGTATAAGTTAGTTTTGTATATATTGTCAATATGTTTGAGAATGGTTTCAAATCTCTAAGAGTCATAATGTAGATTCTAGATTTAGGAGATCTTAATTTGTTGGACTTAGTCAAATTTCCTTATCACTCTTCTCTGTCCTCTCTACCTCTCTCTATCTCACTCTCTTCTCTCACCAAGCTCTAGATCTTATAATCTCTTAGACTTAGGCAAATTTCAATAATTACTAGGCCTCTCTCTCTCTCTCTCAAAATCTTTCTTTGTCACCTCTCTCTATATGTCTCCTTCCTTCTCCACATTTATCTTTCTATCTACTTGTTGGAAAGAGACACTTCTCAAGTGCTTGGATGTTGTCATTGATGACAACTCATATTTGTGCACCCATCTGCATGACAATATTTGATCAAACCAAAAGACAAATTACAGATTTATTCTAAGTCTGGTAGTGAATAGAGCATGTAGCAGTATGCAGTATTTGGTCTGGTATGTACTCTTAGACTAATATTTTGTAGCGTGAATCTAAGGGAAGGTTAATGGATGTCTATTCTACCTTATTCCAGATTTTGGTGGTCCGATGTTATTTGGTGTGCAAGTTAGATGCTTCTATGTATCAACTTTTGAGTTATTAGTGAAGAACAACATTATGGTATAGTAAATCCTTATATGGATCTAATAGACCGGTTATGGTGATTATTTTTGTGATCGAGGATGATCAGTAAACATGTGTGATAACATGTGATTGATTATTTTAGTTCACATTGGTGTTTACATTCAAATCTAGTCAACTGATTGTACACATTTTGTTATTTTGTTAAGTGTTCTTAAAGCCAACATGTAAGAAATATAATATTTTGTTACAGATATATAAGATCAATATGTTTTGTCATTTTGGTATGGATGATTATGTGTGGGGGGCGATTATAGCGATTATGCATAATTCACGTGCATAAGATTATGATTTAAGGTTTGATTTAGTGCAGATCAATGAAGTGTGTTTGTTCCTAAAAAGGGTTTATGCTTCCAAAAATCTACCAATACTCTCAATTCAAATTATAAAGAGTTGCTAACTCCAATGATCAAACCTCCATGAATGACTGGACCAACTAACATGGATTGATTTATCCCCCTACACTTTAGGCTCTGCAAGACCAAAGTGTGTACACCTAAATTCAGTATAATACTACCCTCTTTGAAACACCCCTAAATTTAATAAACAAATTATCCCATATAAGGCTCAACATTAACAACAAAATACTAAGTGCTAATTACTTATTGATTCTCAATTGTTATGGACCATGAGATATATGTACCATGGAAAACACTTGAAAAATAAAAGGATTTTATCAAAATATGGTATAACCAGATACATTGAACCAACAAAATAAAATCCATAGAACACTTTAGGCAATGCCTCATCCATTGGGCAATACCCTCAGTTTACAACCTCTGGTATGAAAAACATAAAACTGTGACTGATTCAAAACTTGGATTATAATTATTGCATTATAATAACATCCATGACAATCGCCTCAGACCGCCATGACCTGGAGATAAGCCTCCACTTGCCAACTTTCCGATTTATTTGTTAACCACTTTCTTACCTCACGAGTTCACATAATCATGCCACGTAGAATCCCACTCATCGAACCACCTTATTTACTCTTTCCATGTGGCGCATTCTTGTTTGTTGCTTTTTCTACCACGTCACTACTTAGTCACCTCGAGCCCATTAAATATTGTAAGTTGTCATTGAACTGTCTGCCATGCACGTGCGAGACTCCTTCCAAAAGGTGCCTACATTTTTGGCACTTCTTATGTGTGGAGCGATGTATATAAACAACAAGCTATTCCCTAACACGGCCAATGTGGGATAAACCCAACTAAGCATCCTTTACCCTACTCGCACGGTGCCAGACCGTCATAACCCTGCACATTCCATGACTTGGCAACAAAATATATTGATCATGGTTAATGGAAGCTTAGTGTTTCTTGAAAGCTAAATCAACAAACTTGGTGCTTGGCATCCTCATCATGCCTCACTGTAAACCTCAGTATCAAAACAACACTTCTCCAAATAGTGCACAAAGGTATTTCCTATGCCTTCACCAAATTTTCAACAGAAGATTGAGAGTATCAACAGTAGCTTTAATTGGGGACACTTATCCTCTCGGGATAAGATGAGAAAAATAGAATCTCATAGGTTAAGTAGAACAACCCTAAGAAATGGAGCACAAAAACTAAACCTAAAACACACACGCAAACCTATTTACATATATATACAAACTATCTACTTCTCATGGATATATTCCATTATTCCAAGAGAAATAATGCTTGAGAAATTGTCCATGAACTGGCAAATCCAGAATGTCTTCGACCATGGTTTTCAACAAATATGAGTCTTCACTCCATTTTGTGTCAATAATATATGGGCCTAACCCAATAGGGTCAAATTTTTCATGTTTACTCTTTTCTTCCAATCTGACATTCCACATGAGGACCATATTATACACTTCAAATTTTCTAATAGTGGTCTTTCTATCATATAAATCTTAAATCTGCAGTTGTAACTTGGTATTTCTCACATGTGTTTCTCTTCTTATTTCATCTAGCTGCATCGGATCATTTATTCTCATCCTCATTTCATCATCTAAGTCCTCAGCCTAAGCTTTCACAAACTTATACATTTGAATTAAGTTATTTTGTTTTAATATAGCCCGAATGTCATATACAAGGCCAAATGGTCCACACCCAATTACCTTCTTTACAGTTATCCTATCAGCCCATAATACAAACCGTAACTTGGAATCACAATCCTTCTTATTTTCTTCCAAGACCCTCTTGATGATTTTAATCAAGCTTTTATTGCTTGATTCAGCCTGGCCATTTCCTTGTGGGTGGTATGGATAAGAGTAAGATATCTGAATCCCATGCTTATGACATAATGATTCAAATTCATCAGAACTGAAACACATAGTATTTTCAACTACTATCTTCTCAGGGCATCCAAATCTTATAAAAATATTCTCCAAAATAAAATCTACCACCACTTTACTTGTATCTCTTTTAGTAGGTATATCCTCTATCCACTTAGTGAAGTAATCAGTAGCCACCAAAATTCATGAGTGACCACAACATGACTTTCCTGCAATTTCCCTAATGAAAACTAACCCCCACTATTGAAATGGTGCTTGAACATTTACAAGCCTAAGAGGTAAGTTACCAGAAAAATTCAACTTACTTGAAAACCTTTGGCATGCATCACAACTCCTTACCATTTGATGTGCATCTTTGAAAATAGTTGGCCACCAGAAACCAAACCTCAATATCTTATGAATGGTTGTTTTATCCATGTAATGATCACCAGACACTCTACTATGCATTTATTCTAAAAGCTTATGGGCTTGTTTCTGATAGACACATTTAAGAAACACACCTTCATTGCTTTTCCATCATAGTTCTCCACTGAATATGGCATATTTGATGGCATGGAGTTTCATGGTTATTTTCTTGTTATCATCCATATCAAGGGGCAAATCATCTTTTGCAGGTATAAAATAATTTCTTTGTACCATTAACACTGGTCAAGATCACATATGAACGACCTTTAATCTTCTTCTAAGACATTAACGGATGAACCCACAATAGTGGGTAACACTTTTTTGGAGGAAGATTCTCCTCAAGAAACAGTGCAGGGAGCACATGTAGGCAGGTACTTTGGATAGAAAGTACCTGCAAGTTTCGATCAGAACTTGTTTAGTTTCGATCGAAACTAGCAAATTGAGCTAGTTTTGATAGAAACTAGGTTTCTATCAAAACCTAGAAACATGTGCCATGTGGTACATGTTTATTGTTAGGTATTTTATTGTTTATTCTCTGTATTATTTAATGTATTTTAATATGTATGTGTATATATACATGTATATATGTATATACATGTATATTTGTATATATATACATGTATATTTGTATAAATCTTTAATCTGTAGTTGTAACTTGGTATTGAAGGATTTGAGAAATACAAATCCACAGAACCCGAAGAACACCTGCATGCAAATACCTATTACAAGAGAGAAGCTGAAAGAAGGAAAAAGCAAAACTCACAAGTACTCAAAAATGTGAGCAAAATTATCTTCCAAGTTATGAAACAATAATTACAAGTTTGACCTTAAAAGGTGAACAAAACCTTAAGGAAATAAAATCTAGGTTGCGCATTAATAATTAATATAAATATTAGTTATAATGCACCTAAGAGACAGCTTAAGCAATAAGAGTAATAAAACAACTTAATTAATTAAACCAATGATTTAATCAATAAGCATAAAGGATGATTACTCTAACAACCCCCCTTAAGATAAGCTCGGGGGGTAAGCTAACCTAGCACAGCTATGAAAGAAAGAAATGGGTCCCAACAACAAGTCCTTATTAGGTACCCAATACAAGGAAATCTTTGTAAACTAGAGACAAATGAGACAACCCGGTGGGAAAAACCCCTCTCCAAAAAGAGATAGAACAAACATGCTGAAAAAAACATGAAGAAAGGAAGGCCTTAAGAAGATCCCCCAAGGACAACTTCTCTCTTCTTGTCTTCTTCTCTCATGCATTCATGGCAATTCATTTAGATTAATTTTGCATTTGCATTTTAGATTAAACTCATATTTTCTTTCATAGATTAATTTTGCATTCGTATTTCCTTTCATAGAATAATCATGCATTGTTATCATATAGATTAATTTCATTATCATATAGACAAAATCATGCATTATCATATAGAATCTCTCATTTTATGGTGTACTTGCAGCGGCACAAACTAGGAGAATCTGAGGGCCTCCATCACACACCTTTGCACTCCATGAATAGAGAGTTATGAGTCGCCATTGAAGACCTCATTCTTGAGAAATCTTGAATATAATGACTCATACAAGTGTGACACATTTTTAGCACACATTTTTGGCGCCCACCGTGGGGCAGACCATCCATTTCTGTCATCACATTTGAAAATTTGTTTTATCTTTTGTCTATTATTCTCTCAATGTTTTTAAATCTCTCCTTTTGAGCCAAATCTGAATGCACTATTGCGTCTGGAACATTGTTTTGGTTGAAAACGACTGTAAGCATGCCTATACTTGTCAAAAGTTGAATCTGTGGCAAAACAGTTTGCCCAAGGAGGTCGTACAACCTGTTGCACAGAAATCAAGTTAGATTTTGGATTTTTCTGCACACAACGCGAGGCAGATTTTTGAAAAAAAAAATCTGAAAAAAAAAATCAAAAAATCAAAAAATCAAAAATCAAAAATCATTTTTTTAACTATGTTGAATTTGACGACCATACAACAGTCAAAATTTGTGGCTTCTGTGACCGCCCCCAGCCCGTCAATTTTAATACCGCAGTCTGCTAATGTCAGCAGGATTTGAAAATTCTTTGCCTTCACCATTGGAGTTTTCAAAATTGCAGTCTAACTTCAAACGATCATATCTTGCTCATTTTAGGTCCAAATTGAGAGCATTTTTTTTATTTTGGGTAGAATTGTCTGAAGATTTCTAGGTTGTTCTTAGTTTCTGGATTTTAGTCACAGATTTATCATAAATTGCAATTTGTCATCACTGTGCCTGTCTAATCTTTTGTTTTGTAGCTTTCGAAGCCTCGTACGAGCTCATACGGTAACATTTTTTAGTGCAATATTTTGTGAAAGTGCGTGATTTTTCATCTACTTTCTGAATATGCAATCAGATTTCTGATTTTCTGATTTTTCTAACACTGACCAAACTTTGGCTTTGTTGTTCTTGATGCTTATCTTTGATTACAGCCTAACAGTGGTTTGCAGGAAGTTGAAAAAGAAGACTCAAACAAAGACTACTAATGAATCATCTTGCAGGTTGCCTTGATCGATAGCATGCTAAACATTGTGCTTGTATTTTGTTTTGTTTTATTAAAATAGGAATCCACATGCAAGAATTCTAAAATGAACTTCTATTTGGTATTTTTAGGAATGAAAATAATGTCAGAAAACTATGCTCTCACCCTTTTGGGATGATCAGAAATCCAGAAACATTATTGTCATTTTCGTATGTGTTTGAAGTGACTTTTAGATTGTAATCCTAAGAATTATATGAACGTATCCTCTCCCCTTGCCTTTGTGGATCTTGGGTGTAAGAGAAACTCATATAATTCTTTTAGTGTGGCTACCTCCTGAGTGCTTTAATAGAGCCAATGAGAGTGGATTGCCCAATCGGTAACAGGCTAAAGCTAAGCCCTTCCGAACCGGTATATAAAAATGTCATTATGATTAGTCTCACAGTGGATAGGTGTGATTTCGTTGTGGCAACCAAAATCTCCTCTAGTACCCTAGTGGTGTGTTAAAGTCCCTACATTGTTAAGGTGAAAACCTTGCTTTGAAAGGATTGGGAGAGCCCCCTTAATTGGGAAAATGACTTGATCACAACCACCTGAATGGATGCCTTGACTACAAAATTTGTTTTAGTGACCAAAAACCCTCTATATGTTGGCGCGGAAGGTTAGAGACCGACTAAGACATCCCACATTTTCATGGCTCTTAGTAGAGACAACAGTCCTTTGGGAAGAAATTCTCTTAGAATTCAAATCTTGGTGTGCCTGAGAAGTGAGTGCACATGTACGGAGGAGCCCGTGCCTCCAAGCTTCTAAGCTGTCCGCTATGAGTAAGCATGGCTAAACTTCAGTTCAAGTGGGAATTCAACAGATATTATCATGGCTTACCTAGGTTGTGATGTGACTATTTCTTTTACAACAAACAATCTGCTTATTTTGTCTTGCGTGAGTGAAAGATCAAAACATACACCCAAACATTAAGACAAACACCAAAACAATCAACAAATCTGAATTCTTAAGTGGCAAACTGTCAACTTGCTCATTTTTTCTATCCCATCATTTTCAGTCTTCCTGTGTTGATCCAGATCAGATTAGGTCACTTACCCCACTGTTAGAAGCTTGTTTACACTTTGGATTCTTGTGTTTTGACCTCTTGAACTAGTGATCTTTGGTTTCACAAGTGACCTTGCTTGGAGTTGGTGAGCTAGAAATTGTCCTTGTTGAGAAGATAAACCTTTAGATCCTTTGATAACACACTTGGAGAGTCTTAGTAATCTCTTGTCCATTCACT
>MU226250.1:39662-54879 GCA_018584345.1 Thuja plicata
TATTTAATTAAAATCTCTCTTTTAATTAAATAATATTATCTTATTTAATTAAAAATCTCTATTTTAATTAAATAAAATAATCTTATTTAATTGAAAGAAAATCCTTCTTTAATTAAATAAATAAAATTCCCACTTAAAGCTCTCTTTTTGATGAAAAAGGAAAAAAATCAAATAAATAAATAAATAAAACTCCTTTTTCTCCACACATATTCCTAAGTGGTGGGCTTTTTCCTCTTACTTTTCTTTTTAGGGATTTATCCCACATTGCTCTTGAGGATGCATTTTCTCTCCACACTTTCCTTTATAAGGAGCCCTCTCCATCTCATTTTAGAAATCAGAAGGAATAAAAAATTAGAGATATAGAGTTTTTATGCTATTGTTATGTTGCAGGTTTGGAGAGCAATTTTGGAGGAGAATTTGAGCACTTGAGCTTGGATATTGCAACTTCTCTCTTCTTGTCTTCTTCTCTCATGCATTCATGGCAATTCATTTAGATTAATTTTGCATTTGCATTTTAGATTAAAGTCATATTTTCTTTCATAGATTAATTTTGCATTCATATTTCCTTTCATAGAATAATCATGCATTGTTATCATATAGATTAATTCCATTATCATATAGACAAAATCATGCATTATTGTATAGAATCTCTCATTTTATGGTGTATTTGCAGGGGCACAAACTAGGTCAATCTAAGGGCCTCCATCACACACCTTTGCACTCCATGAATAGAGAGCTATGAGTCACCATTCAAGACCTCATTCTTGATCAAACTTGAATATAATGACTCATAAAAGTGTGACACATTTTTAGCACACACTGTCACCCCAAGCATAGAATGCAACTGAAGATAGCACGAAGATGCAAAAGGTTTAGTGAAGATGTTAGCAACCTATGCGTTAGTGGGAATGTACTCTAAAATGAGAGCACCATCCTAAATCAACTGGCATATGAAATGCATATGAAGCTCAATGTGTTTAGTGCGTTGATGCTCCACCAGGTTGCAGGAAATGTGAATAGAACTTTGATTATCGCACCACAGAACAGTGGGATGATCAAGAGGAAAACCAAACTCAGTCATCAACTACCAAAGCCATAAAATCTCCTAACTAGTGTGCACTGCAGCTCTGTACTCAGTCTCTTTAGATGAAAGTGCGTTACCATTCTGCTTCTTGCACGACCATGTGATAGGACCAGAGCCAAGACAAAAAAACAAAGCCAGAAGTAGACTTTCAATCATTAACATCACTAACCCAATCTGAGTCAGTGAAGCCAACAATGTGAGGAGCCCCTGATGTGTAGTGAATTTCATACAAAATAGTGCCATGAATGTATCTCAAAATACGCTTGGCAACTTGCCAATGACTCTCATGAGGCTCATGTGAAAACTGAGAGAATATACCAACTACAAAGGAAAGATTAGGACGAGTGTGTGTCAAGTACAACAAACTGCCAACCAATTGTCGATACAATATAGGATCAACTGAAGGTGAAGTGTAAGAGGTATACAAGGTAACACCTGACTGAAAAGGCATGGGATCAGGCTTACAAGCAAGCATGTCAAAGTGTCGAAGCATATCAAGAGCATACTTATGCTGGTAAATGATGATCCTAGTAGAGAATTGAATAATTTGAAGACCAATAAATTAGTGTAATAGACCAAGATCAGTCATCTCAAACTACTCCATCAATGTGCGTTGAACATCCTCAATCATAGAAGATGAGCTACCTGTGATGAGAAGATCATCAACATATAGCACAAGGATCAAAACCTCATCCTCAAGACGTTGAATGTAAACTATAGGATCAGAATGATAGCATGTGAATCTTGTGGAAAGCAAAAAAGATTCCATCTTCTCATACCAAGCCCGAGGGGCCTGTTTGAGACCTTACAAAGATTGTCAAAGTCTGCAAACCAAGGAGGAATCCTACACAAATCCCTAAGGCTACTCCATGTAAATCTCCTCAGTAAGATCATCGTGCAAGAATGTACTCTTCACATCCATCTAAAAAATGGGCCATCCCTGAGAAGGTGGGAGGGATAAGACAAGGTGAATATAATTCATCTTGGCGACAGGGGAAAATGTCTTAGTGTAATCAATATCCTCAACCTGTGAAAAACCCTTCGTAACAAGACATGCCTTGTGCTTATCAATAGAACCATCAGAAACAAACTTATTATGATACAACCACTTGCATTACACTAAATTTCTTCCCTTAGGAAGAGAACAAAGATCTCATGTATGATTCTTCATCAAAGAAGAATACTCCTCCTCCATAGCACTCTCCCACTCAGAATGTCCTGTTGCCACTGAAAAATTATGAGGATCACCACAAATAGAATGAATCAGAAGGCTAGAACCCATAATATGAGACTGAGTGTGACAGGAAGATGAAGGGTCACCTTCCAGAGATCCTGCAGCCTCAATAGTAACACAGCCCCATCTAGGCATCTATGGAGGATCATGTGGTGGAGGTAAATGGGGATCACCAAGATCATCATCCTCATCATCCTGAAAAGCATCTGGAATAGATGAGGGAGTAGTGGTAAGTGAAGTAGACTCTTGACACAAGTAGGATGATGATGGGGCCTAGGGCACACCCAAAACCAACCCAACCTTGCCAACAATGTGGAAAAAACACAGTGAGAGAAGAAAATATATAGATCCTTTATATTAACTTGATCAAAAACATTACATGCCAGGTTGTAAGGCCTTCCCAGTTTCAGCCATATATTCAATGAATTATAATAACATCTTCATACAACAAAGATCACAGACCTTCGATCTCAATATCTAAACATTCACTTTCTTGCTCTAAGAATGGTTACGAAACTAAGAACATACAACCAAATATATACAAGAGCCCAACAAGTAAGTCAACACTCAAATCCATAAGAGAGACCTAGATTTAGGTCCACACAGATCCCAATGAGAGATCCCAAATCAACTCAGCAACAAAAATTAAACGAAGAAGTCGGCCAAAGATCCAACTCCCAAAATAAATGTCTCGGGCAGATGGTTACCAAAAATCAGCAACCCATCGGTAAAGCATAACCAAGCATTAGAGAACCCATCAGTAAAGACATCACCAAAACCCATCGGTAAAGCATGAACAAGAAATAGGAAACAAACATACCTGAGCAATAGAACCCAAGCGATAAAGACAAGCATGCCCAAGCAATAGAACCCGCACGACAAAGAACAAACTAAATAACTAAAGCAAACATCTTTTTGGTTGAGCAAGATTTCCAATGACCCAAAATGCTTCTGCATCAGACACCTGGGGTAAATAGAAATGATTCCCCAAATCATGTATCAGGACCAACCTAAAATAAATCTAACTAAGATTGAGAAATCCAAGATGAGTCCTCAATCAGCCTGTTCTTCCACTTTACCAAATACTACATGTATTCTTTTCCTCTTGTGCTTCTACCAATTCTCTGTTTCAAAATTTTCTCAACTTTTTCTATTTGCTTCTTAGGATAATCACTTGGTACTGCAATTTCTTCATCAGGTTCATTATATTCATATAAGTTTTAAATATTGGCTATAGGTGATATATCCATGTCATCAAGTAATTCAACTTCATAAGCATTTCCACTGTCAAATCTTCTCAGTATTTTGCTAGAACCAAATTTCTTCATCTTCAGTTTACCATATGTTCCAATAGAAAATTTGCCTTTCTTCAAATGAACCATCACTGCATCACCAACTTCAAATGTTTTATGTCTTCTTGATTTGTCTGCACTGTCTTTGTACTTCTGATTATTCTTTTCCAGCTTTTGTTTTACATCTTCATGCAATGTCTTCATAAATTCTGCAAATTCTTCTGCCTCAACACTTGTTTTCTCTTCTCCAACAATATATCTCAAATCTGATATACCTCTCGGTTGTGTTCCATGAACAATCTCAAAATGTGTCTTTCTAGTGCTTCTATTTACTGAACTGTTATATGCAAATTTTTCTTGTGCCAACATCAAATCCCAATTACTTGGTGTGTCTCCAACTAAGCATCTCAAAAAATTACCCAATCTTCAGTTTACAACCTCTGTTTGTCCATCATTCTATGGATAAAATGTAGAACTAAACTTCAACTCAGTATCCAACTTCTTCCAAAGTGTTCTCCAAAAATAGCGAACAAACTTACTGTCTCGGTCAAAGATGATACTCTTCGGTAATCCATGTAATCTGACAATTTCCTTAAAGAAAATATCTACTATATGTACTGCATCTGGTGTTTTCTTACATGGTATGAAATGTGTCATCTTAGAAAATCTATCCACAACAACAAATATGGAATCATTAGCTCTTGTTGTCCTAGGTAAGCCAAGAACAAAATCCATAATGATATCACTCCAAGGTTTCTCAAGAACAATAATAGGTGTATACAAACCAGTATTCTGACTTGCTCCTTTTGTAACTTGACAAACCCCACAACTTTTCACAAATTTCTAACCATCCTTATACAACTGAGGCCAAAAATACCTCTCCTTCAGCAAACTTAATGTTTTATCAATACCAAAATGTCCAGCCAATCCACTGCTATGTTTCTCTTTTATCAAATTAGTTCTCATTGAACCTCTTGGTATGCACAACTGAATACCTTTGAACAAAATATCTTCCTGAATGAAATAATATTCATACTTGATTTATTTGAATTAGGTGCTTTGCACACTCTCAACTTCTCTAAAAAATCAGGATCAATTTCATACAAATTCTTCATCTCCTCAAAACCAAGAACTTCAATTCCCATTTCAGTCAACAAAGATCTTCTTCTAGTTAATGCATTTGCAAATCTGTTAGAAACTCCACTCTTATGCTTAATCACAAATGTAAAGCTCTGTAAACACTCAACCCATTTCATATGTCTCTGATTCAACTTATTCTAACTACCCAAATACTATAAAGCCTTATGATCAGTATACAATACAAATTCATTTGGCATCAAATAATGTCTCCATTTCTTCATAAATTGCACAATAGCATAGAACTCTTGATCATAGATAGAATATTTCCTCTTTGCATCATTCAACTTCTCACAAAAGAAAGCAACAGGTTTACCTTCTTGATTCAACAAAGCTCCAATTGCACTTCCCCTTGCATCACATTCCACTTGAAATACTTTATTGAAATCAGGTAATGCCAACACAGTAATTCAGCAACTTTCAAATTTAAAGCTTCAAAACTCTTATCAGCTCCATGTGTCCATTTGTATTCTCTTTTGTCTCCTCTCATTGTTTCAGTCATAGCATTACAAATAGAACTAAAATTTCTGATAAACTTCTTGTAAAAACTTGCCAATCCATGAAATAATCTTACCTCAGTGATATTTTTAGGTGTAGGCCAACTTAGTATAGCTTCAACCTTCTCTGGATCCATCTTCAAACCATCAACTAAAATCACAAAACCCAAATACACAAGCTCTTCTTTCATGAAGGAACACTTTTTCAGATTTATCAATAACTTTTCCTCTTTCAATCTCTGCAACACTTTCCTTATATGCATCAAATGCTCTTCTCTAGTCTTACTGAATATCAGAATATCATCCAAATATACAATCACACATTTATTCAAGAATTTCTTCAAAACTTCATTCATCAACCTCATAAAAGTACTTGGTGCATTAGTTAAACCAAAAGGCATAACCAACCATTCATACAAACCTTCCTTTGTTTTGAAAGTAGTCTTCCATTCATCTCCTTCTCTGATTCTGATCTGATGATATCCACTTTTCAAATCAATTTTGGTAAAATATTTTGATCCACTCAAACAATCCATTATGTCATCCATTCTCGGTATAGGAAACCTATACTTCACTGTAATCTTATTAATGGCTCTAGAATCAGTGCACATTCACCATTCTCCATTCTTCTTAGGTGCTAATATAGCAGGTACTGCACATGGACTCAAACTTTCTCGGATCAAGCCTTTGTTCAACAATTCATGAACTTGTCGGTTAAGCTCTTCATTTTTGGTAGGTGTTAACCAATGTGGTGCTTTATTTGGAAAAATATCTCCAGGAATCAAATCAATACAATGATTGATATCCCTCATTGGTGGAAAAACATCAGGTACATTGTCTAAAATTATCTCCTTGTACTCAGTGAGCAACTTTCCAACCTCTGTAGGAATGTCATCTTCTGTATTCTTACTCGGTTTGTTAGGAATCAAAGCATAACATATATCATTCCTTTTCAAATCCTTAACAAATTGTCTACCTTCCATCAAGCAAACTTTCACAGATGTACATATCTCACCAACAGATTCTTCAACCAAAGGTAACAAAACTTGTTTCTTTCCATCAACCCAAATAGAATATCTAATCAATCTTCCATCATGTATAGCATGTCTATCATATTGCCAAGGTCTACCCAACAAAATATGACAACAATCCATAGGCATAATATCACACAACACCTTATCATGGTACTTTCCAATTTTTAGATTCACAAAGCATTGTTCACTCACCATTAATTTATGATCATCTTTGATCCATGAGATCTGATAGCGCTTTGGATGTTTCATCCTCTCCAACTATAAATTTGCAACCATTTCCTCAGATGCCAGATTCTCTGAGCTTCTACTGTCAACAATCACCTTCCAAACTTTGTCTACAACTCTACATCTGGTCTTGAACAAACTTTTACTGATCGGATCTTTCTTATCCTACTCACTCCATAGTATCCTTCGGATCATGAAATTTCCTTCCTTCTCATCTTCATTTGGTGACTCCTCTTGTACCAATGCATTTCTGCTACTATTGCCTTTCTTTCTTGCATGTGTACATTCAAAAGATTTATTTCCTTCTTCGTCACAATTGTAACAAGTAACTTGGAATCCCTTTCTACTATATCCACCTCTGCAGTAATTTCCTCTTCCTCGGTATGGATTTCCACCTTTCCATTCAGTCTTTCCTTTATCTTGAGATGTGTCTGAAACTGACTTGTACGGTTCATATCTATTATTTTCACCATGGGATCTACCTCTTCCTCTAGGGAATCTACCACCTCTGCCTCTTTTTCTTTGTTCATATCTTCTGTTCAACTTTTCTTCAGCTTTTAGGGCAAACTAGTATTCCTCCTCAATACTTTCCATCTTGACCAAACTGATTTCATCTTGTATGGAAATTCTCAAGCCATTCAGTTATCTTACAACTCTTTCCACTTCATCTTCAACATATCCATATCTAATGTCCAATATATATAATTCCTCAGTATAGTTTTTTACAGATTTGTCTTTCTGCTTCAAACTTTGCATTCACCGAATTAGGTTAATCTGATAATCACAAGGTAGAAACTTGCCTTTCAATTTGTTTACCATTTTATCCCATACCCTGATTTTGTCTTTACCTTTCTTCTTCTGATCCAACTGCAGTTGTTCCCACCATAGGGATGCATGTCCTTTCAACTTTGTGCTTGAAATATTCACCTTCTTATCCTTTGCTACATTCTCATATTCAAAATACTTTTCCATCTCTGTTATCCAGTCAATCAATTCATTATAATCCAATTTTCCATTGTACTCAAGAGGATTGAACTGAGGTGTGGATTTAAAAATTTTCAAGGCTCTCAGGAATCGCTCTTCTTCCTGATTCATCATAGGTGCAGGTGCAGTTTCACCTTAAACCTCTTCATTTTCATCATCACTAACATCATCAAGATTTCTTCCTCTGCATTGGGCTGTCTCAACAACTTCCAATCTAGCAGCCATCTATCTAAGCATATCAGCTAGACCTGGATCATCATTTCCTCTCCCACGAACCATCTTGATTCCCTCTACAATTATAGGTCAGATCACAATCTACTACCCCACAACAATACCAACTAGGGTTAGGGTTTCAAGAAGGAACTAGATCTCACCACGCTCTGATACCACCTGACACAGGTAGGATGATGATGGGGCCTAGGGCACACCCAAAACCAACCCAACCTTGCCAACAATGTAGAAACAACACAGTGAGAGAAGAAAATATAGAGATCCTTTATATTAACTTGATCAAAAACATTACATGTCAGGTTGTAAGGCCTTCCTGATTTTGGCTATATATTCAATGAATTATAATAAGATCTTCATACAACAAAGATCGTAGACCTTCGATCTCAATATCTAAACATTTTCTTTCTTTCTCTAAGAATGGTTACAAAACTAAGAACATACAACCAAATATTTCCAAGAGCCCAACAAGGAAGTCGGCACTCAAATCCATAAGAGAGACCCAGATTTAGGTCCACACAGATCCTAATGAGAGATCCCAAATCAACTCAGCAACGGAAATTAAATGAAGAAGTCGGCCAAAGATCCAACTCCCAAAATAAATGTCTCGGGAAGATGGTTACCAAAAATTAGCTTCCATTCGGTAAATCATAACCAAGCATCAGAGAACCCATTGGTAAAGCATGACCAGCAATAGGAAACAAACATACCTAAGCAAAAGAACCTGAGCGACAGAGACAAGCATGCCCGAGCAGTAGAACCTATGCAATAGAGAACAAACTAAAGAACTAAAGTAAACATCTTTTTAGTTGAGCAGGATTTCCAATGACTCAAGATGCTCCTGCATCAACTCTGGAGTCAGGGTATCTACTGTAGGAAGGCGCTCATCAAACAGGACATCCTGTCAAAATAGGACCTCTCTAGAATCGGGATCAAACAACCTTTATGCCTTGACATCCTCATAGTAGAAAAAAAAAATGAGGTGTCATCTCTTCCACTCCATTTCTCTCCTCTGAGCATCAGGTATAAATGCCCATACTTCACTACCAAAAACTTGGAATGAAGATACATCAGGATTGACATGAGACTGAGCCTCCTCAGGATTCATATGTTGAATTTCCTTGTGGGGCATCTAATTCTAAATATAGTTGGCACAATTGACTACCTCTGCCCAAAAAGAAGAATACATGGACCTAGACTGAATTTTTTCTCTCTACCACACCATTCTACTAAGGGGTGTAGGGAATTGAAAATTATTGTTGTAGACCATGTTCAGAGAAAAAATCCATGAAATATTGATTCACATACTCTCCCCCATTATCTGTGCATATCTTCTGAATAGAAAGACCAGATTGCTTCTCCAGAAATGTCTTAAAGATTCAAAGTGAATCAAAGACATCATACTTGTACTTAAGAAAGTACACCCATGTGTGCCTGGAGAAGTCATCAATGATAGTAAGAACATATCTGGCACCAGAAAAAGAAGGAATAGTAAATGACATGAGGTCACTATGAATCAACTCTAGTGGTGCTAAAGCACGAGTAGCTCATCCCTGAGGAAAAGGATCCCTATGTTATTTTCCAAGAACACAACCCTAACAAACACCATCAGTACAATAAATCAGAGGAAGCTAAAGAAAAAGTGTCTGTGTTCTCATCTGCTAAAGATATATGTAATTTACATGGCCCAAACGCTCATGCTAAAGCCTTCTCACTGAATTTGCATGTGCTATAAGAGAAGAACATGTGCCATCAGCCAACTCAAATCCATCAAATCTGTATAAACTGGATGCAGGGTCAACACTCCCAGTAGCCACAATCGAATCAGAATCATGGAGGTCCTGAATAACCACATCATGTGGTGAGAACACAACTATCTTACCAGAGCCAAAGTGGAAAATCTAATAGATGTAAAATAGGTTCATCGAGATGTTAGGGACCACAAGAAAATCCTGAAGAGAACCCCCAGCTAATGCAATAGAACCAGAACCCAAAACTGAAAGATCTGATGAGTTCCCAACAGCAATTTGTGAAGTAGCACAAGGAGCAAGTGAGGTGACCAACTGCTGAGTGTGAGTCATGTGTAGAGAAGCACTAGAATAAAAAATCTAGGTGGGCCCAGAAGTCGTTGCTTGTGTAGTAAGAGCATGACCTTCCCTACAAGGGAGGATGTGAACTGAGGAGAAGAAATTTGATGCTCCTACATGGCTTCCTCTAAAGCCTCCAAACTTTTCCAACAACTAGAAATGGGATTTCCATCCTTGCCACAAAAGCTACAGGTTTTGTCTATTTTATTCTTAGTCTTGGAGGAAGACTCAGCAGACTTTGAAGAAGATTTACCCTTTTAAGGATGAGATGCGGGTTTTGAATCAATTTTTTATGCAAGTTTGGAGGAAGACTCACTGCCTGCTGAATCTTTCTTCGGTTTGGATTTCTATTTTGGTTTCCGCTATGAAGATTGAGCTACCAATGCTTGGCTTGTGGAGCCAAAAGCATCCATCTATTGGATCTTTACTTGTTCCCATGTCAACCGATCATATAAGGTCTCAAAGCAAGGCATGGTGTGTCTAGCACCCAAAGAATCCATAGTGGAGTAGAAAATAGAAGAAAAGGTCTGATATTGTCCTTGCAGCTTTGAGAGTATCAGAAAGATACACTCATCATCTGTCTTGTTTTTCTGACATCTTGTAAAACTGAACGCAGAGACCTGAACTTCATCAAGAAGTCCTCAATATTGGGAAAACTAGCAGGAGTCAAAGAGGTCAACTCTGCATCAAGATATAGTGCTCATAACTCATTCACTGTGCCAAACAAATCTGCAAACTTGCCCCAAATGTCTCGAGGAGTGTTCAAATCCTCCAAGTGAAACAAGAGACTGTCAGAGATGTTCAGTGCAATTAAGCCCATGGCTTCATCCATTTTGTTCTTGTGCTGAAAAATATCAAAATGATGTTGCAGAACAAGTTTATTCTCATCTAGACAAGACCATAAGCCACGTGACATGAGTAGCCTGGTCATGTGTGCTTTCAAGGTGTGGTAGTCATGTGGTGTCAGTCGGGCCACTGAAGGGTTCGACATTGAGAGAAAGAAGATGGAAGATGAAGGGTCTTTCTGAAGTACATTACAGAAATTAAAATGAACCCCCCCACAATGTAGTATACTATCCCCCATACACCAAAAAATAACTTAGAGAGCACAAAACACAAGAAGAAAACCTAGACGCCAGATGCAGAGAGAGAGGAAATTGAAGCCTCTACTTCGACGTGGAAATCTGGTAATCAAACGCTTGAATTTTCATACGAAACCTACATGGTGGTCTCTGTCTTGGAAAGAACTTTCTGAAAATATCTCATTTTTTGAAAAACAATATCGTATGCTCAAGTTACGGCCAAACCACTGACAGGAGGTCAAAAAGAGTAGCTCACTGGAAAAACACATTCACTGAAAAAAAAAAATTGATGTCCAAATGACAGTTGAAAGGCACTGCAAATAATTTGACGATCCTCTGGCCGTTACGATCCCACCACTAATTTCATGATGATGTAATCATCGGGAAACAAAATCCAGTTGCCGAAAAAAAAATTCTGTAGGAAAATTTGAAAAAACACCCGTAAAGTGCTAACGTCACCTGTCAGAGAGTAACGTCAACTGTTGCACTACTAGCGGGCGACACTGCTGGGCGGCGGCGGTGCAGGGGCAGAGCTTGGGCAGTAGGCAGGCCGCCAGTGGAGGCCGGGCATGGGCTAGGCGCGGGCTGCGCTATGGCCGCGCGATGGCTACGTGGTGGCGGTGCAGCCGCTGCGCAGTTTTAAAGCACTTTTTTTTTTTTGTATTTTGTACCTCAAAAAGCGTGCTTGGAGGCTAAAAATTTTTAAGAGGTCACGGAGGCCAAAATGAACAAACTTTATATGAAAATATAGTTTCTCAAGCCTTCTAAGCGCGACAGTGAGATTCATTTGCGCCCAAAATGTACCAAAAAATTCTTCACCTTTAGATTGAAGGCAAAACCCCAAAAAAACTAAGATTTTCACCTTCGAATCTCTACTTCAAAAAATACTAGAATAGGCAGCAGCAGTATAGCTCTGATACCATGTAGAATTTGAGAAATACAAATCCACAAAGCCCGAAGAACACCTGCATGCAAATATTTGTTACAAGAGAGAAGCTGAAAGAAGGAAAAAGTAGAACTGAAAAGTACTCAAAAATGTGAGAGAAAAATTTTCTTCCAAGTTATGAAACAATAATTACTAGTTTAGCCTTAAAAGGTGAACAAAACCCTAAGGAAATAAAAGTTAGGTTGCACATTAATAATTAATATAAATATTAATTATAATGCACCTAAGAGACAACTTAAGAAATAAGAGTAATAAAACAACTTAATTAATTAAACCAATGTCATTTAATTAATAAGCATAAAAGATGATTACTCTAACAGGTATTTCTCACATGTGCTTCTCTTCTTGTTTCATCTAGCTGCATCAGATCATTTATTGTCATCCTCATTTCATCATCTAAGTCCTCATCATAATATTGCACAAACTTATACATTTGAATTAAGTTATTCTGTGTTAATCTATCCTGAATGTCATATACAAGGTCAAATGGTGCACACCTAATTACCTTCTTTACAGTATTCCTATCAGCCCATAAAAAAAACCGTAACTTGGAATCACAAGCCTTCTTATTTTCTTCCAAGACCCTCTTGATGATTTTAACCAAGATTTTATTGCTTGATTTAGCCTGGCCATTTCCTTGTGGGTAGTATGGAGAAGAGTAAGATATATGAATCCCATGCTTATGAAATAATGATTCAAATTCATCAGAACTGAAACACATAGTATTTTCAACTACTATCTTCTCAGGGCATCCAAATCTTATAACAATATTCTCCAAAATGAAATCTACCACCACTTTAGTTGTAGCTCTTTTAGTACGTATAACCTCTATCCACTTAGTGACGTAATCAGTAGCCACCAAAATCCATGAGTGACCACCACTTGACTTTCCTGCAATTTCCCCAATGAAATCTAACCCCCACTGCTGAAATGGTGCTTGAACATTTACAAGCCTAAGAGGTCAGTTACCAGAAAAAATCAACTTACTTGAAAACCGTTGGCATGCATCACAACTCCTTACCATTTGATGTGCATCTTTGAAAATAGTTGGCCACCAAAAACCAAACCTCAATATCTTATGAACAATTGTTTTAGCCATGTAATGATCACTAGACACTCTACTGTGCATTTATTCTAAAAGCTTCTAGGCTTGTTTCTGATTGACACATTTAAGAAACACACCTTCATTGCTTTTCCACCATAGTTCTCCATTGACTATGGCATATTTGATGGCATGAAGTTTCATGGTTATTTTCTTGTTATCATCCATATCAAGGGGCAAATCATCTTTTGTAGGCATAAAATAATTTCTTTGTACCATTCACACTGGTCAAGATCACATATGAACGACCTTTGATCTTCTTCTAAGACATTAACGGGTGAACCCACAATAGTGGGTAACACTTTTTCGGAGGAAGATTTTCCTCAAGAAATCCGCGTGGGGAGCGTATGTAGGCAAGTACTTTGGATAGAAAGTACATGCAAGTTTTGATCAGAACTTGTTTAGTTTCGATAGAAACTAGAAAATTGAGCTAGTTTCAATAGAAACTATGTTTCTATCGAAACCTAGAAACATGTGCCACATGGCACATGTTCCTAGGATTTGATAGAAACCTAGTTTCTATCGAAACTAACTAACTAGGTATTTGGTGGGGCTTTTAACCCCACTAAAACCCTCACTTTTGCAGGTTGAGTGAGGGTTTCAATTAGAGCTTTGGTGGGGAATCCAACTTTCGAACGTCGATATCACAGGTATTTTATTATGTATTCTCTCTTATTTTGTATTATTTAATGTATTTTAATATGTGTATATATATATATATGTATGTATGTATGTATGTATGTATGTATGTATGTATATGCATGTATATTTGTATATATATACATGTATATTTATATATATGTATATATACATGTATATATATATACATGTGTGTGTGTGTGTGTGTCATGCACATATATATGCATATGTGCATATATACATGTATGCATGTATATATGTGTGTGTGTGTGCTTATGTATGTATGTATATGTACATGTGTATATGTATGGGTATACATATGTATACATACAACATGTATGTATGTATGTATATATCACATATGTACATGTATATGTATGTGTATGTACATACATGTGTATGTATGTATACATGTACATGTATGTGTATGTGTATACATACATACATTTGTATATATGTATACACATGTACATGTATGTATATATGTACATGTATATACATGTATGTGTATGTATATGTCTAAATGCATGTATACATGTGTATGTGTATGTACATGTATGTATGTGTATATGTGTGTTTATGTATGTGTATGTATACATGTATGTATGTATGTACATGTGTACATGTGTATGTGTATGCACGTATGTATGTGTATGTGTATGTGTATGTGTATGTGTATGTGTGTATGTTTATATATGTACATCTGTACATGTATTTGTATGTGTATGTACATGTGTACATGTATATGCATATGTATGTTTATGTGTGTATATATGTATTACATGTATGTATGTGTACACATGTATGTATGTATACATATGTATGTATGTATACATATGTGTACACATGTGTATGTATGTATGTATGTATATGTGTATGTGTCTGTGTATGTATGTGTACATGTGTATGTGTATGTGTATGTATGTATGTATGTATGTATGTATGTATGTATATATGTGTATATGTATATTTATGTATATATGTCTATCATGTATATGTGTATGAATGTGTATGTGTATGCACGTATGTATGTATGTGTATGTATGTATGTGTATGTTTGTATGCATACATGTATGTGTATCTGTATGTATGTATATATGTACATGTGTATGTATATGTACATATGTATGTGTACGTATGTGTATGTATGTGTATGTATGCGTATGTATGTGTATGTGTAAATGTGTATGTATGTATGTGTATGTATGTGTATGTATGTGTATGTATGTGAATTGTATGTGTATGTATGTATGTATGTATGTATGAATGTGTATGTGTACATGTGTATGTATGTACCTGCACATGCATGTGTATGTGGACATGTATGTGTATGTTTGTACATGTGTGTGTGTATGTTTGTGTACGTATGTGTACATGTGTGTATGTATGTGTATGTATTTGTACATACACGTATGTGTATATATATATGTATGTATGTATGTGTATGTATGTGTATGTATGTGTATGTATGTGTACATGCACGTATGTACTTCATTTAAATTAGGATCTAACATATATGTAGACTTCATTTGAGATAATTATTTGAGCAATAACATGTGCATGACTTATTATTTTAAATTAAATTAGGAAAACATATATTTAGACTTCATTTAAATGTAAATAAAATCTTTCAGGCACACACACAC
>MU226250.1:54972-70288 GCA_018584345.1 Thuja plicata
TATATATATATCTAGATATATAGGTATTATTAGACATCATGGCAAATGCACCGATTCCCCCTAAGGAATTATTTTCATGAACTAATAGAGAAATTGAACAATTACAAGATTCCCTAAACAATTCGACCAGCTCTATTGTCTATAAGAGCACATGTCATACCATACTTTCTAGTTTGATTAGTATCAGAGATGACATCCATGGTAGCACTCCCTATGCACCAAACATTATAGAGGCAGTACTTGAGAGGAAGAGATGAGAGGTTAGCTATGGTATTTCTCTTAAGGATGTACAGGTTTTAGTGCCTAAAGTGACCCTGAAAAGGGAAGTTTTCTCGTTATATTCAGACTTACGGTATGCGTAGGGATATCAGGTTACCAGGTGTCAGGATCTATCTATATCAGCATTGATATACCCACGGTTTCTACTTGCACATGGTCGTTATCCAAATAATGACCAGATTCCATTGTATTTTGCACAGCAAATTCTTGCCAAGGTTCGTTTAGGGAGGGCTATTAATTACACTAATTTGCCAACACATCTAGGATAGGGGCGTGGCAAGCTTGTTGATAGAGATTCTTTTCATCAATTTGATTTCCAGAGGCTAGTACATAGGGCCATTGTTGGTTAGAGGGCACCTGTTATAGCTCCTTCATTGGGTCATGTGGTAGATGATGTTGTTTGCAACACCCAGCTTTGAGGTGTGATTGATAGTGTGGGGGACATTGCAACATCTTCCACATCCATATCTAGTGATCAAGTTAGTTAGTACTTGATGTCTCAATGACACTCTAGATCATCAGGTGGAGCATCCTCTAGAAGGACCTTAGATGAGATGTATGGTGCAGCAGGAATCCCTTCACTTTCCAGCCTAGAGGGACTTACAAGACAGATGACACGGGTCATATTGACTAGTTTGGTTGAGGATCTTCTGGATGCAAATGCATTTATAGCAGCAGAGCATGATATCCCCATATCACATGTTAGAGCTCGTGTGGGTGGTGTTAGATACACTCAGCCACATCCTTCTCATCACCCAGACTATGGCCATAGTGACAGTGATCACGAGGATCCACCTACTAAACACTCTATTGATGTAGAGGGAGAGGCACAGCGTACAGACCTGTCTGTGAGTGCAGGGCACCCATTCTCTGATGCTGGTCTTGAGGATGTTGACTTCAGCATGGCCACTACGGGTTACATATGTTTTCTGGCATGTGATGATACGACTTCCATGCCATCTCATTTGGTTAGTCCATTGCATTCGTCATTAGAGGGACGGGTGCCAACTACCCATGTTGCAGATGCAAAGTTGAGCTTGGACCAGGCGCAACAAAACCTTGATATCTTGGTTGATACAATCGAGGCTAGGGAGTCTGAGTGCTATCATGTGCCACCATGTACACGGGTATAAATCTTATTTTCAATGTTACAATTTAAGTTAAATTTGTAATATTTCATGGCATATAAATTTCCTTTTTTTTATTTTTGATTTCTCTAGCAAGAGATGCCTCTTGTTACTCCTTCTTTGAGGACTGATCGTGTATGTCGACGGGACTCACTTGATGATGACATCAGTAGTGGACAATTGAGTTTTAAATGTATTGATGTATACATGTATGTATTTAATTTATTTAATATAAATTTAATTTATTTAATGTATGTGAGTTCTTAAAATTTGATGTTCCATATATTAAAATTTATATCATGCTTTCTTTGCAAGGCTCTACACATCCCTCATAGCCTGATAGTCACTCTGGGGACTGCTTAGTCAGGATTCATCATGATGAGTCCTAGGCACTTTCATATTTTATCTAGACATATTAAATGTACATGTATTTGATCTGTTTTATTTCCTGTCTAGACTATAGATGATTGACATACATTGTACTTTGATATTTTTTGATTTCTAGACTTTTGATCTATGTTTGACATGACTGACACATGTTTCATGCTTACAGTACTTGATCTCTATGTTTTATGTTTACATACTTGATCTATGATTGATCTTTACATACTTGATCTATGATTGATGTTTCACATATGTGTTATATACTTTCATTCTATACATGTGTATCATGTTTACATGTACTTTCAATCTATGATTCATTGATCTTAACATACATACATGTGTTATATACTTAATCTAGTGATTGATGTTTCAGACATTGTGTTATACTAAAGACCTAAACATTTGATGATTAAATACTTGACCTATGATTTGATGATGTAGTTCATGCTTATACATGTGTGATGTATGTGTTTAATATATGTGTACATGTTTGATCAATCCAAGTTAATTTATATGTTTGTACATGTTTGATCAATCCATGTTAATTTTTCAGTTTATTCTATGAATGATCCTAATTAAGTAAATGCAACATAAAATTTGAACATTTCTATAAAATTAAATTAATATACTAATTAAGTATTGCAACATACATGATCTACACATTCATATTCCAACTAAATAAGTATCCACATGACCTGATCAATCAATTAGATAAAACTAAATTATTGCAACATGCATGATACGCATCCTTAAGAGATTTTTGAGATATTATAAATTTTAAAAAATTGCTCAATTCACTATAGGAACCGGTAGGAAAGAATAGAGCTAAGAAAACCTTTGGTCTCGCCCGTGAAAAATTTAGTACAGATCATATTTCATGCATTTTTTAGTCCACATCAAGTGGTTCGGCTTGCTCATGGATAAAATTTAATATTCTCTCATGGTCATCAGTATCAAGTCTCCACTTACAAACCCAACGTCCTGTCACTTAATGAGGAGATAGGAAAGTGGAAATTACAAGATGGCTATACTGATAAACCTTGTTGTTAGGTTCATAATCAATAAAATGAATCCCATGTTTTAATATTTTGATTTGCTTCAAATACATTCCTTGCACAACAACTAAACCTGTATAGACAAGTTCAACAACATATATATCTAGATGTGAAATTAACCATAAACATGCACATAATTCCATCGCAAGTTGAACCTTGATTGTAATTAATTAAACATATTTATGTACACTACTAACCTATGGGAAACATAATTTCATCAATTGTTTCATTCTTTGTTAGCTTCATCCTCTCCTTGGTGCAACATAATTGTATCAGCTTAAAATGGAAGAACTCCCATGATAAGAATGTTTAGCCCTCCTTATGGGGTGTTTTTGACCACTATCACATTGTCCCCTCATTTATGCATCCTCTCTCACTTCTGTGTTTGTTTAGGATCCTTATTGGGCCTCTTTGGGCACCTTCCATCCCAACTGGCATGTTTTCCAGGGGTCCTGACTCCCTAGGTCAAGGTCTACCTCGACCTTGACCTAGGTCAAGGATGACCTCAACCTCGACCCGGGTTCCCCTTTAAAATCAAGAAGTCATTCGACTACCAGAGGTCATCAAAAATTCATTTCCCGCTTTTAGGTCGGTTGTTTTGGGTTCCGAAGTGACGATTCTTAAATTATATTTAATATAGGTCCTCTTCTAGGGGCATGGGTCTAATTTTAATTTAATTCTCCTATTTTTGCCTCTCTAGAAGATTGTGCCCTAGTTTCATATAAAAGGAAGTTTTCTCCTCTCTTTTTCTATAAACCATAAGAACCATCAACTAGGTGATAAGAAGGATAATCTCAAGCTCTAAGTGAAGTCTCTCTAAGAAATAAGAAGCCAAGCATTTTTCTACATGTTTTCAATCCTTTAAAGTGTTCAAGTATTCTTCCCAAGCATTCAAGTTCTCCATTGAAGATCAAGGATTCAAGCTTTCAAGCCTTTGAAGGGATTTGGTTCAAACATTCAAGATTCATCATTCAAACCCTAGATCTATCTGTCATGGTGGTGTGATCTTCCTTCAAGATCCTTTGTGCATCCTCAAGACCTTTTCATTCTTCCTTCAAGGTGGATTCCAAGCATACAATCATGGAGGTTTATGGTTTCTAATTGAGTCCAAGCTTTCATACTTACATACTTATTTACATTCTAAATACAATTGCATATCTATTTAAATATCATAGCTTCATTATTAGAATTACTTCTACTACTTGCTAGCATTCTTTATTTCAATTATTGATTTCAAGGTTAATTCCTAAATCGGGGTTTAACTAAGGCAAACCCCTCTCCCCAACAAACAAACCATTTTTCTTGCAGGTACAGGTTCAAAACAGTGGATCTAGACAGAGGTTCAGATACCCTTTTCGGAAAACTTTCGAGATCCAAAAATGGAATTTCAGTCTGAGACTTTTTAGGTCGATTCTTCCCTAGGTCAAAATTGGAAATTCTGGGTCAATGGTAACATTGACTTGAGGGTACAAATCAGAACTATGTCAAAACAAAAAAAGATTTATGGGCTTTGTTTGTCTCTGCATTTCCATTCCAGAAAAAGATTTATGGGCTTTGTTCGTCTCTGCATTTCCATTCCAGATCTGGTCTCATATTTTCCAGAAACTCAACACAGGATTCAGAAAATAGCATTCTTCAGATCTGAAATATTTCAAGGTTAGTACATTCCTCCTATTCAATTCAATTAAATTTATTAAATCTATCACACACCACTCTCTTCTATAAAATGGGAATTAGGGTTTCTCTCTTTAATCCATATCCTTAATAGGTTGATTCACTTATGCATTGATCCTTTCGTTAGGGTTAATCAATTTGGATCTTCCCTTTAAGAAATTTGGGATTAAGAGAACAATCCTACCCTCCTCACACACATATTCATATACACATCTATATCATTCCAAAAAAAAACAATTCTTAAATGTAATATCTCTTATGTCACATTTTGGCCACCCTACATTTTAGATATTACAGTAATAAATAGTAACTAACACATTCCACATTGCCAGGATGTGTTGTTACTGCAAAAACATGTCCTGCAAAATATGTTTTCAATTTGACTTGTAAATATAAATTAAATAGAAGTTTGTATATTTTGTACTACATATATGGGCCTTAGAGTGGATCTAAATTGAATAGTAAATAAGAACATGTGTACATGCTTGCTATTTACATGGACACGTACCAATTTTTATCAAACTTGAAATATGGTCATAATCGGTTGAAAGAAATGGAATATCATCAAAGCTTTCATCCTCAACTTCATCATTTGTATTAGTAACATCTAGTGGAACCAAATTCCATTCACTAACATATCCACATTTTGGGTTGATACATTCACCATAGTTTTCATAAATGTTGTCATAACAAAAGCATGAGTAATCTCTAGTGTACAATGACCACACATTACTATTTGTACTCATACCTGAATGTAGGGATCTTGTTTTTTCTACCCTCTTGCATCCATGAATTGATCTTCTATCAACACCTGAACAAGGCACATGTGTAAAAATTTAAGACAACTTAAAATCATATATATACATGTTATTCAATGATCAATAAATTTAAAGTACATACATAAATTTAAACTTCAAAACAAGTGATGTGGCATTTATAGCTGATATATCTCATAATACTCTGAACGGTATGACACAATCCAATCGTGATGTTGTGTTATCCTGATTTGGAACCACAAAATGCGTCTGGACACTGCTTTGGCTACCGCAAGGACAATAAGACTAACTACGAGATGACGAGTGACTATGGTCTTCCTACTTATGTGTACTTGAACATTTATATTGTTGCGAAGATCCATCAGTGACCTGAAATGTGGATGGCGATGAATATTTTAGATACAAAATAGCCACTAATAGGCAGCGAGTCAAGACAACAAAATAAATGCAACAACATGATTTTGTTCCATGTAATATGTCTATTGTGTGTAATATGATAGTTTTGTTTTTATATTTAATCCTAGTTGGTTATTGTCTATACATGTTGAATTTGTTAGTTATTTTGCATTACGAAGTCAGTCAATGTGATATTGGTAAATAGTGATTTGGAAAATGAAATATGGTTAGCTCTTCCTTGCAAGATATTATGATTATGGATGTGCATATGGGTATTTTTGCAAAGAGGTGAGAACATCCAATAAAGCATAACGTACTGGGAAATAGGAAATGAAAATGTGGAGACAAATTACATGTAGACAATTTGATATAATTCCCTCACATGAAATAAAATGATTATGCATATGCACCAAATGCATTTGTTGAAAATGCTTGTAAAAATTTCAAACAAAATGCTCGAAGCTTGCAGAATATGGAAGCATAAATGAAGGTATTTTTACTCTATGATCTAGCGCTCCAAAATGCAAGTGTTCTTTCATGGCATGAGATAACCATAATCATTAATGGGCATAATATGGAACTCGCATGCCCAAATAATGGAAAATAGATTTCATCATTCTCAGAATATTCAAATAGCAAGTCATGACACAACCAATGGAGGAAAAAGCACAATGGTTTCCATTCATTTTAGATACCAAAAACAGACATGAAAAACAAACAAAATGAAATCTATGACTTGATCAAATGACTAAAACAAAGCGCATTGGAGCAGACAGAGAGCATACTCGTTTGTCATCCTCTCAACATAAAACCCAACACAACAGCAAAACCGTTCTAACTGAAAACCCACAGCCATTCTAATAGAAAACCCAATAGAGTTCATCATCTGCACAAATTCTTTACAAAAGATGGGGAAAATGCTACAACGAATAAAGTATACAGACCTCAAATGTTAAATAATTTTGCATGTGGACCCGAAATGCTTACAAAATCGGGATTGAAAAAATTGCAATTGGGGGATGTAATTCCAATTCCACCTTTTCAAGTGAAAGATGCATATGCTTATTTTAGGTCAAAATTAGCATATACATCTCCCTCTTTCAATTCCTCTTTACACTACCAAACTAGGGATTGATTAAATTCTGAATTAAATAATGTCAATTCTGCCTCAATTCCTGCAACCAAACGGGGCCTTAGATACTTGTGCACTTTTGCAAGTGCTAGTAGATCAATATGATAATGAAAATTTCTACATGATGGGTGTTATCATATGATTATCTGAAAACCAACTCAATATTATTCACAATTGATAGGTATATTAAATGTATAAATAAATTTTCTAATGAATCCTAAGTTTCTATAGCAGATCAATAATCTCGTAAATGTCCTTGTAACATATATAATAATATTTAGAAAATGGAGAGTAACACTGTGGGTTGAGACTGAAAATTGATGCAACCCTCGAGGTCAAAACAAATCATTGTACCGAGCTATCGTTCTTTTATGCCTTGAAATGGTGATCAAGACTATGGGTTGAGAAAAATGGGGTTAAGTGGCAGTGACAATGGTTTGCATGCATTAATAGATCAGTGTAATGAAAATGCTAAAATTTAGACTTAAGAAACTTCAAAGTGAAAAATAGAATGGGTTATCTACACAATATATAAAATATGTTAGATCTACCTTCACAAATAGATTCTATAAGACCCAATATGGATTTCTAGTAACATCAATAGATTTTCGTGATAACCACTAGTAGAATCTTTCTAATGTCACAAAAAATCTTATTGTATGAAATTCATAAAACCAGATGAGCTATATCCCCTTTACACAAGCATACTAAATTTTCTACATCATCATCATATTTTTGACATATTCCTCTATTTGTGTCAGCCTAAAATAGTGACAAGTATAGTTTTGATTTTTTAAAGATTTTAAATATTTTTATTCATTGGTTATACATCCCCATGCCAACATCACACATTATCTATGAAGGTAGCCATCAAAAAACCATACAACATAGGAATTAAACTAATTTTTGATATACAAACATTTGTGTGGGGTTCTATAAAACTCTTTTAGTGGTCACATTATGAGACCTAGTCATATAAGTGATCATAGGCGAGTGCACTAGACCATAGCCACAAGTCAAATAGTATACGAAGTGCTTAGTATTTTTTTACCTATGAGGGCTAAAACATAGTAGTGTGTACACACCACCTCGAGTAGCTTGATCTATCATCATCACTCTTGTAGCACTACTCAACACCACTAAACTCCACCTCCAACTATGCCACTATTGGGTGGTCAATCTCTACTACCTAAATGCCACCTACACCACTTATGATATTCTCAGCTAGTAATGAGCTACCCATCAAACACCCCCAGTGATTTGAAGGTATCTTTTGTATATATTTAGAGGGGATTTTTAGCGACAAATATCTTTCATCCATACTATCACATTTTTTTGCTTCTTATAGGTAAGGAAATATATTTTTTATAACTTGTAACATGGTGTAGGCAATCATTCTATATTTTGATCAAGGCGACTAATTTTGATTATAGAGGTACTTTTTTCCTGCTTATATGACAAGAATAACTTTTACTCATTAAGTCATTTTTCTATATTTTTAAATTGATCTATTCAATATGGAAAGAGATAGACAGATCTAGCTAGTAACTTAATGAGAACCAAACTCTTTTCTCCAAAATATTGAGATAGAAACAAGTCGAACATGTTATGCTTGACTAACTCTAGTCAAAAGAGAGTCAATAAACTTGGGTTTTTCCCTTTGTTACATAGAAGATTGATTGATGGACTTAGACGTGAGCTAATTAGGTCCTAAAGCATACATAAATGATCATATAATATAGTAATATATAGACTCATAAATGAACATAAAGTTACTTTTAACAAGTACAAAAATGAAATTGGAATGTAGAGGTGCAGTACGTGTAACAAAAAACATAACCCAAAACTAGTGGTCAAGTGTACTAGGAACCATTGACCAATAGATGTCCAACTTTTGGATACTAGCCAAATCTAGTATTAGAAGACCCAAAACTATAAATCTATCAAATTTTAGGTCAAATTTATAGGACTATGGTTCTAGGTGCAATAGACCAGGCCTTTTCTCTTAAATTTTCTTTGGTAATATTTATCTTAGACCGCTTAGTTCTTCTATACCTAAAAATTGGGGTGGATTCCTAGGTCTGAACCTTCACAAGCATAAAAGTAGGGAAAATGGGTTGTGGATATATAGGGGCTTTCCTTCGGTAAGCCCCTATTTTGACGTTTCCACCTCAATGGGTAACCAAGTTGGATATGAGATAAAAGTGTGTGCTTTGAACCTCAAGTGTGTCTAGGATTGTGGCGAGCAATAAACTCCATAAATGTAAATAAGAGCCCTATTCAAATGTATTAGAGTGAACCCTGGATGAGGCAATCAAAAGATGATGTATATATCAACTCATAAAATAACTGAAAACAATATTATATCAACTAAAAATGAGTGAAATAGATTGCCATTCATGTAAAACAAGTGCTCTTTCACAATTATAGTAGTAACTTCTTTAATCTCAAAATTTTATGTATATATAAAATGAATGAAGATTATAATTTAAATTAAATTTTTATTATTGTGATAACATTTCTATTTATGTGTGCAATATGTAGTTTTTTTTTAAATCAACATAGAGATAGTAGTCCTAATTGAGAAGAAATATGGATACAAATTTTGAACTTTTGATCTAACAATTGAAACCTATGATCTTTTCTTGCATGCTTGTATCGAATATTTTAACTCAAGTATAAAATAAAAGAAAAAAAAAATAGGCTTATCTATACCCAATTCACACCTAAAACCTTCACCATAATTCTTCAAAATATATTTCATTATCAAGTATATGCCTTTTTTTCTAAATAATTTTTTTCCCCAAAATATCTTTACTATCCTCATAACTATTACTAATTGCAGGTTGTCAAACTTATTCAATAACATCCTTTGTGGTATCATGTGTGTGTGTATGTGTGTGTGTGTGTGTATATAAACCCTGAGGTGTCCCTGTGACCCAGCTCGACGACCCAACATCTTGTATCTTGGGTACCATGGGAGAGCTAAGGCAAGACTAATCCTGAGGCTAAACCAAACTGTCCCCAAGCCCAATTCATCAGAGTATCAAATATATTACTATTTTCTTGGAACTCTAATAATTAGGTTTAACTTCTTAATCTTTGCCTTAGATCTTCTCATTAAATTTTATTGCTCGTAGATCTTCTAACAAACTTCCTTTAATTGTTATCAACATCCACATCATTATAGCTTTGTATTAAATTTGAACTTATCATCATTTTCAATCAATATCCTATACTCGGTAACTTTCTTTGCAACTCAGTAACTAACTTTGTTCACTGCTCGGTGCCTAACTCATTCTCAGTGCTTGGTAACTGAAACTGACTAACACAACTCTATACCTACTGACTCTATCTAGCTTGGCGGAGTAACTCCTTTCAGTCATAACTTAACTCTTTGCAATCTCTAACTTAATCAATCAAATATACCGACTTGATAACATCAAATATATAGTAGCGAAAAACTATATCAACATTACTTTATCATTATTTGATCTGTATTTGTCACTCATTTAACTTCTCCTTCTTATGATATGGTAACTCAATAAAAATTAGTAATCAATTGCTTGACATCAATGACAAAATAAAAATTGATCTAACCATTTCTAAAAACATGTATACCTATTATCACTCGGTCTTCATCATCTCCATTAGCTTATTAACAATACAAACATTTGTGTGGGGTTCTATGAAGTTATTTTAGTGGTAACATTATGAGACCTAGTAATATATGTTATCATGGTTGAGTGCACTAGACCCTAGCCACAAGTCAAATAGTGTACTAAGCCCCTATTGTTTTTGGCCTTTGAGGGCTTAAAAATAGTAGTGTGTACACACCACCTGGAGCAGCTTGATTTATTATCATCACTCTTGTAGCTGCACTAATCAGCACCACAATACTCAACATCCAACTATGCCACTATTGGGTGGTCAATCTCTACTACCTAAATGCCACCAATACCACTTATGATCATCTTAGCTAGTAGTGCTACCCATCAACCACCCCCAGTGATTAGAAGGTATCTTTTGTTTATATTTAGAGGGGATTTTTAGAGATACATATATCTTTCATCCATACTATCACATTTTTTGTCTTCTTATAGGCAACGAAATATATTTTTTGTAACTCATAACATGGTGTAGGCAATGATTCTAGATTTTGATCAAGGTGACTAATTTTGATTATAGAGGTACCTTTTTCCTCCTTATATGAGGTTGAACACACAATAGTGGGTTAAACTTTTTCGGAGGAAGAAATTCTCCACAAAATCCGCGAGGTGAGAAATTTAGTCAATTACTTTCGATAGAAAGTACCTGATTATTTCGATCAAAACATTCTTATTTTCAATCGAAACTACCTTTTTTGCCTAGTTTCGATCAAAACTAACCAGTGAAGATTTTGGTCGGTTTCAACCCATGCCGACATTAAACTAAGAAAGTACTTTCTATCGAAAGTCTCTTAATAGAGGCCATTTCCAAAGGCTAACAAAAATCTACAATTTTCATGGCTTCGGGGCTCAAGCGCTTTGCTCAAATGGAAGAATATGGAGATGTCCTTTTGTATCGCACAAGTGCTCTGAACTAGCTTTCTAACGAATATAGATTTGATAATTTTTGAATTCATTAGGTCTATGTTTTGTGATGTGCATCAAATGTAGGTTTTTTATCTAAAATAAACCTCCAAGTTTGACATTCAATGAAAAATAGTAGAAAAAAGAAAAAAATTTGAAAAATAACAGTGCCCTCTAGCTTTGATTCTAATTTCTATCAAAAAAAGAAATGAATTTTGATAAATACACAACAAGCTATAAGTTATGCAGTTGGGGTATGTCAAAATTATGGTTTATGCTACTTCAAATGTTCATACAATATGCAATAATCATGGTAATGTCGTCAAACCACTTGCATGCTCTCCGTATGGATGTTACAAAACCAAATTCGAAAGAAGCGCATTGATATCTATTTTAGAAAAAAAATTATTCCCTATGAAGTCAATGTAACTTTTTGAAAATGATGTTTTCAGCAACATAGCAGTTTTAGTGGGAGAAAAAAAAACTATTAAGATCAATTCAAAAAAAATAAAAAATATATATTTAGAATCTAGACAGAAAATCCTAAAAGACTCTAGTTTACTTCATCTTCAGATTTCAAATGGTTTAACGACAATATGCATCCGAATCTGAAAGTTTCTTTCAAAATGTAGACTTCACTGTCCATTTAGGCAAAAAAGTGTAACCCACTATTGTGGGATCACCCATGACAAGAATAAATTTTACTCATTAATCCATTTTTTCTATATTTTTCAATTGATATATTCGATATGGAAAAGAGATAGATAAATATAGCTAGTAAATTAATGAGAACCAAACTCTTTACTCTAAAATATTGGGATAGAAACAAGCCGAATGTGTTATGCTTGACTAACTCTAGTCGAAAGAGAATCAAGAAACTTGAATTTTTCCCTTTGTTGCATAGAATATTGATTGATTGACTTATATGTCAGCTAATTAGGTCCTAAAGCATGCATAAATGATCATATAATAGTAATTTATAGACTGATAAATGAACATAAAGTTATTTGTAACAAGTACAAAAATGAAATTGAAATGTAGAAGTGCACATGTAACAACAAACATAACCCAAAACTAGTGGTCAAGTGTGCTAGGAACCATCGACCAATAGATGTCCAACTTTTGGATACCGACCAAATCTAGTATTAGAAGACCCAAAACTATAAATCCATCAAATTTCAAGTGAAATTTCTAGGACTATGGTGCTAGGTGCAATAGATCAGACCTTTTCTCTTAAATTTTCTTTGGTAATCTTTATATTAGAGCGCTTAGTTCTTCTATACCTAAAAATTGGGGTGGATTCCTAGGTCTGAACCTTCACAAGCATAAAAGTAGGGAAAATGGGTTGTGGATATATAGGGGCTTTCCTTAGGTAAGCCCCTATTTTGATGTTTCCACCTCCATGGGTAACCAAGTTGGATATGAGATAAAAGTGTGTGCTTTGAACCTCAAGTGTGTCTAAGATTGTGGTGAGCAATAAACTCCATAAATGTAAACAAGAGCCCTATTCAAACATATTAGAGTGAACCCTAGATGAGGCAATCAAAAGGTGATGTATATATCAACTCATAAAATAACTGAAAACAATATTACATCAACTAAAAATGAGTGAAATAGATCGTCATTCATGTAAAACAAGTGCCCTTTCACAATTATATTATTAACTTCTTTAATCTCAAAATTTTATGTATATATAAAATGAATGAAGATTATAATTTAAATTAAATTTGTATTATTGTGATAACATTTCTATTTATGTGTGCAATATGTAGTTTTTTCAATATCAACATAGAGATAGTAGTCCTAATTGAGAAGAAATATGGATACAAATTTTGAACTTTTGATCTAACAATTGAAACCTATGATCTTTTCTTGCATGCTTGTATATAATATTTTAACTCAAATATGGGTCACACCTAGAACCTTCACCACAATTCTTCAAAATATATTTCATTATCTTATATCTTACGTGCCTTTTTTTCTCAATAACTTTTTTTCCCAAAATATCTTCACTATCCTCATAACTATTACTAATTCCAGGCTGTCAAACTTGTTCAATAACATCCTTTGTGGTATCAAATATATTACTACCAATTCATGATGTATTATCTACCACCAATTTTTTTATTCTCCTTGTAAGATGTAAAAAATAGTAAACCATTATTCATAGAAGGAAATTAATCAATTGTTATGATGGCGAAGATCACGAAGATGAGGGAAGAAGAGGAATTTCGGCAGCGAAAGCATCTGATCGACATTAATATCAGAAAATTCAAAAATCCAACCTATCAAAGTTTAACTGGCTTTGGTCTCGATATCAACAGATATGCTCATCGCTTAGATCGTTGACATTAGTTCGGCAGATTCTGTTTGGGAAGTAAGATGGAAACTTGTTTCTTCATCCGGCTTCATATATTCGAGCGGCAGATTGATACCTCTTCCTACACAATATTCCTCATCTATTTTAATTCTATTTTCTTTTGTTTTCACCCTAGTGACCCTGTCATGTTCTTGGCCGAAAATGGTATCTTCAAAGGTTATTAATAACGATTCTTCATTACTGACTTGTCTGTAAATCTCTGTATTCAGCTGTTAAAGGTGGTTTGAGTTAATATAGTGGGTGCCAACTGGAAGGGAAGGTGGAAAGGTTGGCGTTTTCATGGAGTATCAGATTGCATTATCTTTCTGAAAGTTTTGTGTTTTGTGTTCATTCTTGAAAGAGAGTTTCCACTTCGAGTTTTCTCGGGTCATGATTGAAAGGATGAAGAAAGGTGGCAGTGTGAATTCTTGAAAAAGAATTTCAACTTCCTTTCTCTTGATTTGGATTATGAATTTTTTTAGGCCATGGTTGAAGGAGGAAGAAAGGTGGTGTAAATTCATGAAAGAGAGTTTCTCCTTCTGATTCAGTCCTTGTCTGAAAGGGAAGATGTTACTATAACTGGATTTGGGAGAGAATACGTATAACTTTGCAAAAAGCTATGGATTGACATCATTTGAGTTCCACCCATTTGTTGAAAGCTCCAGGGAAATCACAGCTCAAAATCTCCAAATCAAACAAGAAGAAACTGTTGCAGTAAACTTGGTGTTGTATTTGAATAAGCCGCCAAATTCTCAGAGTTTTTTGTGTAGTAGGTTGAGATGCATATTCCAATCTTTGAAACCTGCAATAGTTGCAGTTGTAGATCTCCAATCAAGATTTATGGATTCCCTGCATTACTATGCAGCACTTTTTGATTCTTTGGACGGTTGTCTGCCATTAAAGAGTTGAGAAAGGCTGACAATCTAAAAATATCACATTGGGGAGAAGATCAAGATGAGTATCAGAGATTTTGTCATGACTCGACCTTAGTGACTCATCTTTTTCCGGACTTGTCTTGCGACATTTTGACCTTGTTGACCAAGTCGTTCTGATTCGACTAGGTCGTTTTCTAGATGCTATGTTTCTAGTGGATTTTCTCATTATGGTTTTAATTAGCGGTAATTATAAAACTTAGATTAGTTACGATGACTAATGTTATGAGAATGTATTTTTTATATCATGATGTTTATTTAATGGATGTTCGTGTTATGATTCATGCATATATGATGGACTATGACGTAATTTCAATAATGTGTTGATTATGAAAAAAAATGATGTTTAAATGAAATGTTTTAACTTTTATTTATGATTAATCATGTACTGATACAGTGTTTCGTTTTCGAGTATGTCTGTTGAATGCAGGATGAAGGCGGGAGTGTGGTTGAGGTAGAGAAGGCTAGCTCCCAGTTCTGGACGTACGGATGGTCGGGCGGCCGGATCTATGCACACACCACTTAGAGTTTTATGTGTCATAATATTTCGTCTTATTCTTTTTTTTTTTTTCATTTTTTTCATTCCTGCAACTTTATTGGAAATATTGTAAAATGTACGGTAAATGTCTAC
>MU226250.1:90388-118167 GCA_018584345.1 Thuja plicata
ATCTTGAAACCATGCATTAATTATGGTTACCCATACATTAAATGATGTGGATCAATCTTTAATTAACATTACATATCCCAATAAAATCAACTAAGTCAGCTAGAGATCTCAAATCTCATCATTAATCTAATTACTGTAAGTCGTCCAACATCACTATTTCCACTCGGCAATTTCAACAGTGCTCGGCATTCAGCAACTTTTGCTCGTCACAAGCAACTTTGCTCGGCACAAGCCAAACTTGCTCAGCACAGAACAGCCAGAAAAACTGTCTTTGAAAGATAAACAACAAATTACTTTTCCAGAGTGCCAACTGATCAAATACCCTTTTAGTTTCCTTAACTCAACCATTCACTTGGTCTTCTTGTTAAATCTTCTTCATCAACAATAGATATGGTACTCAAACAGATAACAATAGTCTCACTAGTTAAGGTTTGACAGCAATGACAAAATAACAATCGCTTGCATTGTCACTTTCCAACAATGGGAAGAAGCATGTCCTTTAAGGACATGCCTCTCTAAAGGAATTTATACATAATCAATTATCATTATATTAATCTCATTAATAATGAATAGACATGTCCCATGAAGGGACATGTCTCTCCTAGCCTCATTTCCAATATAAATGAAATAGATATTGTTACATTTGGAAAACACATACATAATACATAGAGTGCTATTACATTTGTTGTGATCCTAAAATTAACATCTATTCTACCTTATTCTAGATTTTGGTGGTCTGATATTATTTGGTGTGCAAGTTAGATGCTTTTGTGTATCGAATTTTGAGTTATTAGTGAAGAACAACATTGTGGTATAGTAAATCCTTATGTGGGTCTAATGGAGCAATTCTGGTGATTATTTTTGTGATTGATGATGATCAGTCGACATGTGTGATAACATGTGATCGATTATTTTGGTTCACATTGGTGTTTACATTCAGATCTAGTTGACTAATTTACACATTTCATTATTTTGTTAAGTGTTCTTGAAGCCAAAATGTAAGCAATATAATATTTTGTTGTAGATATATAAGATCGATATGTTTGGTCATTTTGGCATGGATGATTGTGTGTGGAAGGCGATTATAGAGATTATGTGTAGTTTCACGTGCATAAGATAATGATTTGTGGTCCGATTAAATGCAGATCAATGAAGTGTGTTGGTTCCTAAAAAGGGTTTATGCTTCCAAAAAGATACCAATACACTCAATTAAAATTCTAAAGAGTTTATAACTCCAACATGATCAAACCTCCATGAATGACTGGACCAACTAACAGGGCTTGATTTATCCCCCTATACTTTAGGCTCTGCAAGACCAAGGCGGGTACACCTAAATTCAGTATAATAGTACCCTCTTTGAAACACCCCTAAATTTAATAAACAAATTATCCCATATAAGGCTCAACATTAACAATAAAATACTAAGTAAGAGTCAATTACTTATTGACTCTCAATTTTTATGGAGTATGAGATATATGTACCACAGAAAACACTTGAAAAGTAAAAAGATTTTATCAAAAGATGGTATAACCAGATACCCTGAACCAACAAAATAACAACCATAGCACACTTCAGATCAGTGCCTCATCCATTGGGAGATACCCTTAGGTTACAACCTCTGGTATGAAAAACATAAAATTGTGACTAATTCAAGACTTAGATTATTATTTCATTACAATAACATCCAATCATGTAATCTTAAATTAGACTTCTTATAATGATCTTTATGCAAACCTTATGAGCTCATGAATTAATTTTCATCATTTTAATTGATCCTTGATCAAATCTTAGAATTAAAATATACACATATAAAAAATATGCAACGAATTGAATAAGAACTTTGAATTATTAAATTCGCAACTCATAAAACCAACATAGAGGACAGCACCAAATATGGATTATATTTCAATAACTTCATAATCATTTTCTTCATACACTAATTTCCTCACTAGAAAAAATAAACAATAGGATTAAACACCAATACTAAAAATTATCTAATTGCTCTTTATATTTCTATACTAGATTCATTACATCTGTTATACCTCACTCAATTTGAAACAACTCCTAAGAATTCAAAACAAAGTGTCTCGGTCCCTTCCTAAGTGATCTAGAAAATCCTTTTATAGAAGAAGGATTGGAAACAAGCTGCAGATCGCTTAGGGAAAAAAATCTTAACTGTTCAACAACAAAAAAAACTCGGGAAGAGTTCCACCAGCTAACCAATTTAAAAAGACTGACAGGAAGAAGACTAGAGCCGCAATAAATCTCTAACAACAGAGAAATCAAGATTTGATACACAACTAAAAACTCTTTCTCTATTGTACCAGACCCTGTCCATAAACTTGACATCAATGTTATCTGAACCTATGCCCTTTCAAAAGATTTGATCTACATTTGATTCCAACTCTTATCTAATCCTACGACCTAATGCTCATGGCAAGATAGTGGATTTTACTTAGCAAATCCAGCCAATCATCTCTTGTCACTTGTCTTCCACCCCTTAAACACTCGTTGGCTCCAGACCCATGGAAACATCTCACTTTTTCCTTGGAACAGTCATGAAAAAACATTTGGACACATGGAACCCAGTCACTAGCTCTCGACCCAAATGATGGTTCCCTAAAATAGCTCGCGACCTGGAGACAACCCATTAGCAGTTCAGTCACTAAGTCTCTAGCTAAAGATGTTAAGTCCTTTAACTGTTGCGATCTGGAGACAACGGGATAAATATTTTCAACATGGAAAAATCATGTGAACCCTATCCATCGAATAAAAATATCCATCAAATAATAAATATCTCATAAGTTGAGGCCCCAAGTTATTTGAAAACTAGATGGCTACTTGGGACCTGCCAATCACTAGCATCGAGTAAAATTCATTGTCGAACAACTAAGGGAAAAGAACCTTCAATGATAAAATTTGTTTAGAAGATCCACACTGACACATGGTAGCTACTCGCAAATTCTCCAATCCTAGATGAATATTCCATTTTATATGGTGAGCTCATGACCACCATTAATCTCTTTCTCTAGACACGTGGCAGCATCTCACAAACTCTCCAGATTGAGAACAATATTTATTTTCATCTCGTGAGCTAGTGATTGAGAAATCCCTAGATCCTCCATGTCGTTGTCATTCGCTAACTCTCTAACATCATCACTAACTGCTACAAACCTTAGCGACCTCATGACCACTGACCACAAGTTGTTAGTTGCTAGCTCTCAACTTGAAACTGTTAACCTCCTTCACTTTCATGAACTCGTGAAAACACCACTCTTGATCTCATGGCCTTTCCTCTTACCCCCCACACAACCCATGACCTAGAAAATAACCACCCTTTCTAGCTTGCCAGCATCTTTGGCTATCTCATTTAACCACCGTGGGCTGGCAACAAACTGTCACTCGTCAAATTTTTGACATTTCTTGTTATGATCCCTAACCGCCATGACCTCAAGAGCACTTACTTGCCAGATCGCGACCCCTAACCACCAATCACCTCATACCATCATGACTTGGAGACTAGCTGTAACTCGCCAACTCACCGGTTTATTTGCTAACCGCTTGCTTACCTCGTGAGTTCACAGAATCATGCCATGTGGATGCCCACTCATTGACCTGACTTATTTACTCCTACCATGTGGCACATTATGGTTCATTGCTTCATCTGTCATGTCACCGCTCAAACACCTCGAACCCACAAAATATTATAAGTTTTCGTTGAACTATCTGTCACACGCATGTGAGACTCCTGCCAAAAGACGCCTGCCTTTTTTGCACTTCTTATGTGTGGGGTGATGTATAAAAATAACAAGCTATTCCTAGACATGACCAATGTGGGATAAACCCAACTAAGCAGCATTTTCCCTGCTCACACACTGCCAGACTGCCATAACACTGTGCATTCCATGACTTGGCAACAAAATATGTCGATCATGGTTAATGGATGCTCGGCGTTTCAAAATCCAAATCAACAAACTCAATGCTTCGCATCCTCATCATGCCTTGCTATAAATATCAGTATCAAAATAGGAATTCTCCAAATAGTGCACAAAGGTATTTCTTATGCCTTCACCAAATTTTAAACAGAAAATTGAGAGTATCAACAGTGGCTCTAATTGGGGACACTTATCCTCTCAGGATAAAATGAGAAAACCATAATCTCATAGGTTAAGTAGACCAACCCTAAGAAATAGAGCACAAAAACTAAACCTGAAACACACACGCAAATCTATTTACATATATAAAAATTATCTACTGCTCATGGATATATTCCATTATTCCAAGAGAAATAATGCTTCAGAAATTATCAATGAACTGGCAACTCCAGAATGTCTTTGGCCATGGTTTTCAACAAATATGATTCGTTACCCCATTTTCTATCAATAATATATGGGCCTAACTAGATAGGGTCAAATTTTCCATGTTTACCCTTTTTCTTCAAATTTGGCATTCCACATGAGGACCATTTACTCCCTGCCTTGAAAACCAAGGTTTGAAAAACCTTAAAGGTACTATAGGAGTGTTACACCCAATCAACTTTGTCAACCATGATTTTCATCACAATTTTATTTATTTTATAGTGGGTTGGATTACTTGGCATTAGTCTTTCGACTTGGGTCATTCCTTCTCACTCGGGCTTATAGGCTACTCGGGAGGTAGGCCCTTTAATTAGGAATACACTATTTGAAAGAAAATTAAATGGTGGGGATTTTTGGTCACCAAATTAAGGGGAGAGCATATGCCTATGATCCAAACACGCAAGACACTTTGATCAATTTCCCTTTTAATTAAGCTAATGTGCCTATTGTAAAGAGGACAATGAAATTGATCAAATTATGTATAAATATCCATGCTAGGCTTACAAACAAGAATTAGTAGTTTTATTCTAGATATTTGACTAGAAAAATGGTATATGTATGATTACAAGAGTCAAATGTGTGAATATGTGCTTCACATGCACTATTATGGGCTTCGCATGTTTTATTTTGTGCTTCTTCGGTAGAATAGTGATGAAAAAATCATGTGATAAAAATGATTAAAAAGGGGCATTCGGACCCACGATGGGTGTCATTAAATGTATGTTATAAATTAAGGTAAAGAAAGAATCAAACACTAACATACCCATGAAACATTTTATTGAAATCAATCTAATTAAAGGAATCCATAAAATCAAAGCAGATTGCTATCAAACCCATCTCATGGTAATCTATCTCCAAGGATCCATTTATGGACTTTATAAGTGCTCTTAGATATGCACTTTGATCATTTTGGATGACAACTCAAAGAATGAGTGTGATGATTTAACAAATGATGAAGCTAGATGCAAGATTTATTATGAGAATGCAATTAATCTACCATGATTATGAAGCTATTGTGCATAAATCAATATGAAGATCTACAAATATGGATGCAAGACTAAGCTATTGTAATGCAATAAAGTAAGCTAAAAGGATGAATTAAGCTACCATGATTATGCAAATGCTAATTTAACATGAAAAAATAAGCTACTATGATGCAATTGAAATGCTAATTGATTGAACTAAGATGCTTATGAAATAAAAATAGCAACAATTTGATACTAAAAGTTAAGATGCATTTACCTTCAAAATGTTCTCCTTTTATATATTTTCCAAGGCCATGGGAATAGGTGGCATTAATCAACGCTCTAAAATTTATTAGGAGAGTTAAATGGCTCATATTGAAAAGGGAGGAGAAAAAAATGATGAAATATTCCATCATCGACCATAAGAGGCCAAGTATAATATTTTGGAAGGCATGTGTCCAAATTGGTTAATTGGAGAGAACATTGATGACATGTGGTCATTTGGTTTGTTGAAGGTATTTCTATTTTTAACAAATAGAAATAATTAAATATTTTAGCCACGTGCTTAGGTGGAAGGATGAGGTGGAATAGGGTGAGATAGAAGAGATGAGGTGGAATAGGGTGAGATAGAAGAGATGGGGTGGAATTGATTTGACTTAATTGAATTAGAAACAATATCTAGAAAAGTGAACTTTATAATTAAATTTAGGAATTTCATTATACAGTGGAGGAATTTATGGATAACTAATTAAATAATGATTATTTAATTAATAAATCTCCAAGCCACTTTTATGTTTACATACACCCTCCAACACATTGAAGCTTGAGCAACAACATGTGAGCACACATCCAAACCATTTGGACATATCTATGCATCAAGGAAGCTTACGTGGGTTTATCCTAAGGCTTGCATATTCAATTTTTTTATGTTGTTTTCCTTTAAGTATTATAATATTGTTATGCCTTGCATACCCGTCCCTACATTTTGTGTGCAAAATGTGGGGTCCCCTCTTTTCTCTTTTGGCTCTTGCCTGGTTTTCTTTGTCTTTGTTTTTCTATGCTTTCTTCTCCGGGTTTTCCCTCCCGTGAGGTTTGTTTTCTTTTTCCTCTTCTCTTTCGTGTCTCTAGGACCCGGTCCTGAAGTTTTTTGTTCTTTCTAGAGCCGGATTCCAGACTTCGGGATTCTCCATCGTGATGTCTCCTCCTCGCGAGAAGGTATGGTGGTATGGAATCCACGGGCCCAGAGTTTGGAGGTTTTCCTGTTCCAGAGTTTACGGAGGAAGAGGTAACTTGATTTTACCTTGGGTATAAATAGAAATTACATGCCACTTTTACAATTACCACGACTAAAACACTTATGCATTCAGAGCGATTCTTAGGCGACTAAACTACGATTAAGTTGTGATTACTCTGTGCTTAGTGGGTTGTTACCATCTGACTTGAGGTACCTGTTCATGGTCATTTGAAGGTAGAACTTGTTACAGGAGTGCTCCTAGTGTGTTCTTTCCCGGCTCTTCCTCAGATTTTAGGTAGGTTCTCTAGTTTCTTGTTGTTTCTATATTTTCCTGTTCCCTTTTGTTCTTTGGTCTTCGTTTGTTCTACTCGTTTTGCATTTTGTGTTTTTTTTTCAGTTTGCCTCCCATTGGTGGGTTGGCTCTATGAGAGGGTTTTTCACCCTCTGCGCGGTTGTAGATTAATGTTGATAATGTACACTATCTTAGTTTGGCTCGTGTATATATGTGTATAGTTGTATAAATTTGTAAAAGCTTGTAAATATTGTATATCTTGCGTATATGTGTTTTAGCCCTCGGCCCTCTATATTTTTATGTATGTATATATCCTATATATCCTTCCAAGCTCGCGAGTTCCTCGTGCTCTGTCATGCATTTTCACCCATGAGACCGAGCTCGTCAAGACAGAGTCACCACGGTTTGAACTCGGCACCTTGCTAGTTCGAGCCATGGTGGCTTTCTCTCTCCTTTGTCTCATCACCTTAATGGCAGGATTAATTTCCCATGAATGGGCATTCAAACCGTGTCCCGTCTGGCATTTATTTTACCCCGTGTTAGCCCACTTGTTGCCAATAATTCCTTTATGTCACCTTCCACCTGACCACGTGCCAACCCACGTCAACCGAATACGGTTTCTTACTGGTCACATCAGCACGGCAATGGCTAAATTATCCGGGCTCCAGGTCTCAAGCAATTCCTTGTCCTATGTTTCCCCTTGTCATTTGGTTTGATTTCCCTTGGAATCATATTCACGTCTATTACAAGTATTCCAGGAATTTTGATGTATGCTAACACTTTTTGAACAGGTGCAGGGTGGTGATGATTCCCCGGAGTTCTAATATTCTTTATATATATAACATCCTAATGGTTCTCCGGTCTTGCAGGTTGCAGACAAGTTGATCGAAGATATCTGAGGTGATCACCCCTCCTTCCAGCCAGGAGTTGAGTACTACTTCCACCTGAGAGGCCACCAAAACCAAGGCCGAGAGGTTGTTGGAAAAGCTTCCCTTGACCTCCAAATACCCCAAGGACAATGCTCTTGTGGGATCAAAGATAGATTCCAGAGTTCAAGAAGTAACGGACACAGGGCCCGGACCTTGGGCAGAAATGCAAGGCTTGATTCAAGCCATTTACAGGTTCAAGGCCACCAGAGATAATCTGGCCACTCAAAATTGCCGCCTCCAGCATTATCAAGGCAGAAAACTTTCCTTGTTCGGTGCAATCACCATAGTTAATACTCCAACTAGAAACATTGTACAATGCACCAACTCAAACCATCTTACTCCTAGATCCCCGGCCACTACAATACCCAGCAACCATCGTCACCCTGGACGCAGCAACTTTGGCCTCAGGGCTGGGGATCCCTCAGTTCAATGGATCCATTGTTTAGAATTGACTCCAGACATTGCAGGAGTTCGAGGGCACTGAACTTATTTCCCGGCAACATATCAATAGCCACTGGCTGAAAATCCCAAAGAGGGATTACAAGAGGATGAAGTTGGAAATTCCCCGCGGGGAGTTCAAAGAGCCCATCCAAGTGGGCATTGTATTCTTATGTAGGATATTCAAATTGCCCCATGCCCAGGATTTCTCGCATGGATTTACTACTTTCTATACTGCATCACCACTCGCAGTCAGACCTTCAACTGAGCGGCCCTCATATCCAACCACGTGGACAAACAGCTAAAGGGGGTTGTCCATAACTCCAAGTTTTACATGACATCACACGTGCTATGGGCACTAGCGCAACAAAGACCAGCTTTTCCAGGTTTGGTAATAGTTGGGGAACTTGGAAACGGGCTAGGCCAGGTAACACCATGGGACCATTATCTCTAGGTGCAATGGCAACTCAGTTTCTCAAATTTTTGTGGGGTAAATGATGCTTTCGTTTACCATAACATTCTAACACTTACTCAAGATTCTGGGTACTGACTGTCACAAGTGGGGATGACTCTAGTCAGCACCTATGGCCACTATTTTATTCAATTCCAACATCACACCTACATTTGGGTGATAGGCTTCAATGGGAAGCCTTATCTTCTTCCCCGGTATTGCGGGGACAGAATTATTCTTTTAGAGTTCTTTCGGAAGATGATGGATCTGCACGCCTTCTTTACATTGAAGAGGTCATCAATGTCCCATTCCCATTCTCATGTAGGAATTATACATGCAGCCTCGCTGCAGCCCAAGAGGCAGATAGTGAATTGAAGAACCTGGGGCTAGTGGAATTCCACCACGCCCGGAAGAACTATGATCCTCTCGGCAAGATTGCTGCAGCACTTCCCCGGGCATCCCCGCCCCACGAAGCAGACATTGAAGATTTTTGGGTGGACTGCCAAGATAGTTTTGACCTCTGGGCCCGAAAGCATTCAAGGATGAGCAAAGGGATCATGAAAGCACTTGACCTCCATGCTTTCTCGAAGGGCTTTTCAGATGACGGGCCGCTGGAGAGTCCAGCATATAAAGAATAAGGGTTGGACAAGCTAGATCTTCCTCTGGTGGATTGGGCCACCCCTGAGGACCTAACAATTGAAGGGGTATGTCACCCCATTTTAAAGGCAAGTCACCAATATTTTGCTCATGCGTGTCCCAAGAGCACCCGAAAGAAGCCAACAGTCAAATGGGTTACTCCCTCTTTAGCCGGTGCTGGACCTTCTTCATCTTTCACGGTTGCTAAACCAAGCACAAGTAAAGGAAAAGAGAAAGAGGGTGTCTCGGTTCCCAAGGTGCCTTCCCAAGTTCCCACCCTTCTGATGGCTCAGCTATATCAACAAATGGAGTTGGCAAAGTTGGCCAACCAGCAAATAAGTATGCAGGTATCCTCTAGCCTCCTTGTAGCTCCAATGGCATCTGCTCGCCCAGCGGGATCCCCGTCATTGGCGGAAATGATGAGCAGATAGACTTTCATTGAGGCAGAGTCTACTAGCATTCTGGATACTGGGGTCCCACTGATGACAAAGAAGAAGAAAAAGGTGACCCCTACACCAAGCACAACCGCCAATCCGGGTATGTCGGATGTGCCCTGGTGGATGTCAGTTCAGACTCTCCTAAACTAGAAGATATTTTAGACTCCCCACCCTCGCACGATGACTTTGATGACACTTTCTCGATGGAGGAGCTCATGGAACTCCAACAAGGTATAGGTCATGCGATTGAGGAGATTACAGCTTAGGATAAAGAGGAGACCCCCGTGGAAAAGGAAATCCCATAAGAGAAGGATACATCAGAGTAAGAGGCCTGAGAAGAGGCATAAAAGGGGCCTAAGCAGGCAAAGATACCGATCTAGGAGGCCGAAGACACACCAAGGTAGCACATAGATGGGCAACTGATGGTCGGGGAACCCGCACCCATGGATCAACCCTACCCTCGATCATCACGCTCCAAATGCCTTTGGTTACTTCGGGTGATCAAGTGCCCCAAAGCACATTTGGTGAGGTAGTAACAGCAGCCACCTTGTTAAATTTTGGCTAGCGACCTCACCCACCTCCAGAGGATGTTTCGATGGAGGAGAATGTTCCAACAGATGAGACCGATGAGGCCCAAGAGCAGCAACAGATTGGTCAAGAAGTCTTGGACAATGAAAATATAGAATCAACTAACACCGGGAGGGACGAGGAGGTCCCTAAAAATATAGGAGATATTGAGATGAGAAAAGGTTCCTAATAGTGCAACAGAAGATGCCAGTATGGCAAAAAAAATTGAAGGTTTCAGGGAACAGGAAAAGAAAAGGAACATGAAAAAGAAAAGGAACAAGAACAAGAAAAGGAACCAGAACAAGAGAGGGAGAGAGAGCTTGAAGACAATGTACACTCTGAGAACATACCGCCAGATTCCAAAAGGAATTCCAATGAATAGGTCTTAACGGTGAAGCCACCCCATCCACCCCAATAGCTGGTCGAATCAAAGAAAAGAAAGACCCCGGTGGCGACATCATGCACTAAACTCTCGCTGGCTGAGATGATGGCCAGGAATGCAGAGGCTAAAAAGCCCAAGAAAGCACGAACCATCTATACTCTATGGACTGGTCTGATAGGTGGCACAGTTGCGACCATCACAATACCCCCATCAGATGCAGAGGCAGGGGCCATAAGGCCCGAATATTACAACATAACAGAAGTAGCACTAGGGAGGAGAGACAAACAGGGTGAGCTAGACTTACTGAAAGAATCCACCAAGGCAATAAAGGCTAGATACATCAAGTAGGGCCAGAAGATAAAGGAGGAAAGAGAGACAAATGCCAATCTCCTTGCACTTATGGCAGAACTTACACAGCCTTTGTCTGAGGTCCACCCTGGAACCCCTTCCTCTGGATTGCCGCTTGCGCAGGGCGATGTGGATTCTCTACGAATCATGAAGAAGAAAGCATGAGTTGTAGATGGGTGGGTCACCGAGCAAGTAGCTGCCATGAGACAATTTCTAGTGGCGTCCCTCCCAAATGTTTATCGGGTTGAAATTCTTCTCAGCCAAGCAAAGGGCTCCGCTCTCGTATACAAGCAAGATTTAGCGAAGTATGAAAAATGGAAGGCTAGGCTAGAAGAAATCTGCAATATAGGAGAAGAAGTTGCCACAGAGGTGGGGATTTTGGGAGATGAATCATATGATTCCCTCCAGGCCCAATACTCCAGACATGTCCTTAGGGGGGAGGTATGCAAGGAACTGGTTAAGGCCTTGAAAGAGAAAGTGATAGCGGCCCAATACCCCTTGGGTTTGTTTCAAGCATTCATGGCTGGAGTATCGCAAGTCGATCCCTTCACCACCAGAATGTGTACCTGGAGGACTACATCCTCAGCAAGTTTGATGAGTAGATGGAGTCCCTGTATCCACCGATCAAAGATTTTGACCAGGGCAGGTTATCCAGATTGTCTAATACGATGATCCAATCGCATGATGCCATCAAGACGATGGTTGAATTCCAAAATGGGGCCGGAGATGTTGAGGAAGCATTGGAGGTTGTTCGCAGTCAATGGGATAGCATCAGAAGTGTAGGTGAAGAGATCATAGGCCAAGTGTTGGAGGCTTGGGAAAAATCATAAGGAACAATAAAAGTTCTTCGGAGTCCAGAGAATCTTGCCAACCATGTATCGGTTGTATTCATTCATTCTTTCAGAACGTAAGTTCATGGATCCCATAATTTTGGATCCCCCATTTTTGTATTCTTTAAGTGACCTGTGTCCTGGTTCCCAAGGTTGACCGGTCACTTTCAAGGCAGTTAATAAAGGTTGTCAGAAGATAGGTAACCGCAACAAGGCACATTGGCTCGATAAGAGGGTTCTGATAGATGGTCTTCCCAAGGCACCGCTTCAATGTTACACCTGGCGCATCAAAGACAGGGCACCACTTTCCCATTTGTGAGGCATGTAGCCTCGATCCCCAAGGGATCAAATTTCTTCTTTCTCCTCTCGGCTCTCTTCTCGAGGCCAATTCTTCCACTCCTCTTTTCTTGTCTTATTCTTCTGACATGTCTGAACTTTTCCATCTTGAGGTCTTTTGTAGCATGGTGCAGGTAGTACCAGCCACCAAAAAATAGTATTATATTGTAAGGTGTAAAATAATTTAGGTTAATTTTTAGGTCAAATGATGTGTATAAATAATAAGTCTGGCCTCATTCCAAGGGTTAGCGAAATTGAAGATTTTACAGTCCATAGCTAATAGCAATTTGGTTTTCTTAGTTCTTAGTTGCAGAGCTCAATGCTCCATAGTTTCCAAGCTTTCAGTAGTTAAATGCTCCCTTGGAGCCACCATTGTAACATGCACCAATGCTTGTTGGAGATATGTTAATGAAGGAGTTCTATCAATTACGTTGTTAGCATTCTAATTTATGGGTTAACGGTATTTTATGCTTTGTGTTCCTTATGTCCTTTCCTCTGATACTCCAAGTAGATTAACGACCTCCTTTTACCTTTGCTATTGATCTAATATGAGTTGATGGTTCTGTATTTCTTTGGTATTTAGTGTAGTGTGTTAGAGCATTGTCGATGTTTTGAATGTTTAAGTATAACTATAGGTAGATGAAATATTTTTAACACTGCAGTATCTTTTTAAGTTTATTTGTTAAGTGAATGCGTGATTGCAGGAAACCCCACTTACTTGAATCCCCGGAGAAGACGAGCTAAGATAACTAGATATCCCCCTCAAACAAAACAGTCACATTTTCCAACTGAGCCCCCGCACTGTCGAGACCCGACTCTCAAGTGCTTGGAGGCCCAGGGAATCTCATTTCCCTAGAAAACCTTTACAGGCGAAGTTGGTTGGTACCCCGGTACCCGATGAAAACTTACCTCTATTGGCAGACCCGGTCACAAAGTCCCGTCAACAGAAACTAGCTAGGATGGCATGAACTCATCCCCCTTTGAGGATTCAGATTTTACACCACCCAAGGGTTCCCCAAGCCATAGTTTTAGGAGTCAAGCCTTTAGTGGGATTGGATCATTTTCACCAGCAAGATTCAAAAGAGTCCTTAGATCAACCCCCAATCCTAGATGGTTTATTGAACTTGAGCCTCCCGCCCGAAAGAAACAGACCCCAAAATCCAATTCAACCACCATCATCTGGGGATCTAGCATATCACACAATACCCAAGTCCCCCAAACAATCCTAGGAACTAACGCTCAACCTAGTCAAAATCCAACACCCACAATGGCTATGTATTTTGGAAATATTGGGTCCCCTATGGGAACTTTTCTGGGTGCAGCCAACGATTTACCTTTGCACCCAGAAAATATTTGTCCTTGATATGAGCACTTAGGCTCACGAACCGCAGAAGAGCATCTGCAGGCATATAAAGATGCCATGAACCGACACCGGATCCAACATCAAGACATTGTGACCCAGATGTTCCCTCTGTCCCTAGGACAGAATGAACTAAACTCGTACCTTAACCTTCCCGCCAACTCCATCAACAGTTGGGAGGACATGGAGAATGCCTTCCTAGCTGCCTTCCACATACATGTGGACCCAGAGTGGTCCCATAGCTAGTTCATTTTTTTCAAGAAGGAATCGAGTGAACCCCTTACAACATTTAACCAACAGTTGCAACGCGTCTTGAAGCGATGCACGGGTCCCTTCATCCCATCCGTGGATGTAACTATCCAGACCTATCTCAACATGATGGACCCCTTCATTGCCACTCTCCTCTAGAGAACCACTACCCCCGGCGACCGGGATACTTTGGCGAAGGTTTACAACCTAGCCTTGGAATTGTCCCATGGTCTTAACAAATCCCCGGGTGAGATTGGGTAGAGCATGCCATTTAACATGATACCCGGCGGAACTTATTACACTTGGGGATATAACCCCAATCAGGCAATGGGTGCCCCTGCAATGGCCATGAATCCCCCACCACCGCTGATAGACAAATAGTCCCGGTATGTATATCTATCTCAGACCCAGACAACATCAGGTCTGGAATCTTTTCCCTGGAACCAGCTGCAGCAAATGCAACAACCACAGACACAACCAACCGGAGTGCCTTTCTTCCAGTCATTCGCAGTTGGGGGATTGCCACCCTTGACTCCGGAAAACGCTGTCACTTTCCCAGGAAGCCAACAACAACAACCGTCACACTGTGACACAAATACCTAGTTGACCATCGATGTTGAATCCCTCTGGAAAATATTGTCCACACTGACTATGGACATGGGTCAACTGAAGGTGGGGTCCTTCACACCCCAGAACTCCAATTCCCAAAGAGGGAATATTTTCTCCGACCAATGAAACAATAATGCCAGAGGAAGAAACTACAACAACGGGCCTCGGCCTAATCAACAGCAATGGAATAACAATGCCAATACCAGAGGTCCACCTCCAAACCAAAACACCAATCAGGGTGGCGTTGGACCTTCTCATTTCATGTCAGTCACAGACTTCCAGTCCATGACCAACTAGTGTAGATTGCATGACACAGACTCTCACAATGAGGTCAACTATGCCACGCTAGAGAAAGTCATCATGATTTTCCAACTAGAAAAACAACAAGTTGCTAACCCTACTCCCCCATAACCTCCTATACAAGAGCCCACTCATGGTGCCTTCGCCTGTGAGACCGTCTTCTTTGGGACTGCCATACAAGACGAAGAGGAACCTGAATTATAGGGGTTCTTTGATGAATCTATCCCTGCCTTTGAGACCGATGCCTTCACCAACCCACGGACTCCCTACAACACCCGGATTTAGGCTAGTAAAGGACCAGTTTACACGCCCACACCTCCCAAGGACACTCCTCCATGGGACAACATGATCGATCAATCTGTCCCTCCAAAAGTTTCTAGCTCTAACCAAGCTAAGGACCCGGCTGAGGGAAGCCACTATTTCTCAAGAGGAAGGTTTGACATCACAAAGGCATTAGAATAGACCAACACCTCCATGACCTTGATGGAGGTTTTACTCAACTATCCCAAGTAGAAGAAGTCCCTTCTAAAGCTCTTGGGAAACCTGGGAGTCGTCAGTCGCCCACCCAAGACTGTCTCTTTTGAGGACGCCAACGCGGCCGTCTTCTAGGGAAACACTGAAGATCCTCCCTTCCTACTAGTATTGAACATAATCAAGGAAAGAATATACATAACTGCCTAGTAGATTTCGGGGCTTCGATCAACATCATGCCTTTATCCATATGCCAGAAGCTCAGATTTTGACCCACCCCGTCTAACGGTGCAGTGATCCAGTTGGATAAAACTGTTCTAAAAATGGTGGGTGAATTGAAAAATTTCTGGATTCAACTCATCCAAGACCCCAGGATAGCAAGCACAATTGACATCCAAGTGGTAGACATCCCAGAGACTTATCGGATGTTACTAAGTCAGAATTGGTCCAAGTCCCTGAACGGATACTTCTCGACTGACTTCTCCCACTTATGGCTCCCCTGGGAAGGAGAATCTAACAAGATCCGGGTTGAAAGATAGCCCCGGATGAGACAAGCCCTCACCAAAGTTGGGAGGGTGAATGAGATCCTCTTCTCTGAGACTTCAACAGGGGTGTACCAGTCGCTTGAGATCTTAACATTCGATTTCACCCCAGGGGAAGACCCCATCATTTTGCAGAGAACCCAGGACTTGGAAGAAAAATTGAGGGTTGAGGTTTACTCTCAGGGTACCGCAGCGACCCCTGCCACACTCTTGTCCAGCACTTGGTTCTAGGTGCACTACCAGAAACATTCAAAGCTAGAGTGCGAACCATGCTTGTCCGCTACTACCTGACACATCAATGCCCTTCAGAGGAAAGAACACACTTGATTCCTTGGGACCCAGTGCTTCTACTGGCAGCACCTTTTCGGTTCCATTTGTCCGGAGATCCCAATCAGAAACCCCTCTGGAGATAAACCTCACCCGCGTACAATCAGCGTCGAAGTAAACTCCTCCAAACCCTCCCAAGAATAATCCAAAACCCACTTCATCTTCCCAGCCCAAAAATAGCAAACAATGACTTGTGGACCCTTAAGTTCGATGGATCCCGATCTAAACAAGGATGTGGGGCCAGATTGGAATTAATCAACCCACAGGGGAAATCCTTCCTAGCATCCTATAGGCTGTAATTCAACTACACAAATAACATCACGGAGTATGAGGCTTTGGTCCTCAGACTCCTATTTGTACTAAGGAAAGGAGTCACTCGCCTCAGGGCCCTGGGTGATTCAGATTTGATTGTTAAACAAGTCTGGAGTCAATATACCTGTCACGATAAGAGGCTGGTTGCATACCGCAACTAGACATGGAGCCTTATTGAGGATTTTGATGCCTTTGGCATTGATCTTATTCCCCAGAAATGAAGCTATGTCCCGGATGCCCTTGTCATTTCTGCCAGCACACTTGAGCCCATGGCTGGCTCGCGACTCTGGAGATTTTCTGTTGAGATGATCCCCACCCTGTCCATTCCCGATAATGTCACCCATTTTTAGGTCTTTGAGGATGATCAAAATATCCTGGCCTGCATGGCCAATGTTGGTGTCTTTGAGGACCAGATAGTGGAAGAGAGAGATCATGATGATACTGGGCAGGGTGATGAAAATGATGGGATCATGGACTTACCAACAAACACCATTCCAAAAGGGATGGTCGCACTTGAATGAATCTTTAACTCGGACCCTCAGGGCTAGGAAAATATATCATCCTCCTCTGAGGGAGGAAATTTTGAGAAAGTGAACATCGGCCAGCCCGATGAAGACAAAATGATACGCATTGGCACCTCCTGCTCCCCTGAGGAGAAGGAGAAGATTCTCACGGTTCTCCAAGAATACATTAATGTGATCACGTGGGGGTATGAGGATCTGAAGACATACAATACATCCATCATGACTCATACCATCCCACTCAAACCTGATGCTAAGCCCTTCTAGAAAAATCAGTGACTGGTCAACCCACTAATCGAGCCTCTAATTTATCAGGAGGTCCAAAAACTATTGTCAGCCTGGATAATCTTTCCCATCTGACACACTACATGGGTGGCCAACCTAATCCCTGTGAGGAAGAAAAGCGACGAAATTTGCCTTTGTGTGGATTTTTGAAATTTGAAAAAAGCCTCCAAGAAAGACAATCACCCTCTCCCCTCATTGGATGAGGTATTACAAATCGTGAACAGATCACAAATGATGTCCTTCTTGGATGGGTACTCCTGATATAACCAGGTCATGGTTAAATATGAAGATAGAGACAAAACGGCATTTACCACCAAGTGGGGAACGTTTGCCTACCGGATAATGCCCTTTGGCTTGATTAACGTAAGGGCCACATTACAAAAGGCCATGGACATTGCGTTCAAGGGCCTTGTAAACTGATTTATAATCATCTACATGGATATTTGACCGTCTTTTCCCAGGACAGGCATGATCATTCCGCCCACCTCGCCCAGATTTGTGAGAGATGTCACCGGTATGGAATATCCCTCAACCCTAAGAAATGCATATTCGGGCTCACTGAAGGGAAATTGCTCGGGCATATTGTCTTTGAGAAGGGTATATCCATCGACCCTGAGAGATTTGAAGCGCTGCTAAACCTACAAATGCCCGACAGCAAGAAGGAAATGAGGTCTTTCTTTGGAAAGATCAACTTTGTCTAGCGGTTCATCACGGATTCGCCAAAATCGTAAAGCCACTCAACGAAATGATGAAGAAAGACACCAAAATTGAGTGGAGTCTGGAAGCAATTCGGGCGTTCACCCAAATCAAATAGACGATAATGGAGGCACCATTTTTGGCTAGTTCGGACTATTCCCTCCCTTTTATATCTATTATTTTTCTTTGTCGCATTCTGCTGCGGTAGTTTTGACCCAAAAGGTCGAAGGGGAAGAACGACCAATAGCTTTCATGAGCTCCCCCTTCAAGAATGTTGAAGCCTTGTATTCATCCTTGGAAAAGCAGGCCTTTGCTCTCATTCATTCCATGAATAAATTATGGCATTATATTCTCTGGAGCAAGGTGCATGCTATCATCCCAGACCAGGCGGTAAAATCTCTGCTAATGCAGAGTGAATTAGGTGAGAGACAGGGGAAATGGATGGCCATCCTCTAGGAATATGATTTGGAAATGCAACCCATGAAGATATTCTGAGGCCAGGGACTATGTAGAGCGATGGCAGAAGAGACTCCCCACATTGAATGTCAGACATATACAGTGGAGTCCATCACTCAGGATTTGTGGTACACAGACCTGGTGTACTTGTTGTTGAATAACAGGTGCCCGGAGGGATTGCCTCCAAACAAACATCACACCCTGCGGTTGAAAAGCACACACTTCATGATCAAAAATGCCACACTTTTCCACATGAACTATGAATGAGTGTACCTCCGATGCATTGATAGGGTTCAAGCTGCAAAAATAATCAAAGAATTTCACAGGCAGTTTGGAACCAGGCATGGCTCAGTTGACACCACTGCCCATCAGATCCTCTAGGATGGATATTATTCACCCTGTATCTTTAGAGATGTCTACACTCACGTTAGGAAGTGTCATACTTGTCAAACTGTGACACACCATGAGCGGAACCCGGTTATGCCTTTGTAGCCAGTTTTTGAAGCTAGACCCTTTGCCCAATGGGCATTTGACTTTATCAAGTAAGTCAACCCAAAATCGTCTGCCAACCACCGGTACATTCTAACTGCGACCGATTATTGCACCTAGTGGTCTGAAGCCATACCTTGTAAAAATAATATGACATATGTGGTTATAAAATTCCTGGAAGAAAACATCATCACAAGATTTGGAATGCCCTTTGCCATAGTATGTGACAATGGTCCAACATTTTCTTCAGCACAATTACTTGAATGGACCTATGACCGGAGGATCACTCTGAATTTTTCCAGCAACTATTACCTCCAGGGGAATGGTGTTGCTGAATCAACCAACAAAACTTTTCTTGAAGTGGTCAAACACATGTTAGATTAGAATCCCCGGGACTAGCACCAAAAGTTGAGATTCACCCTTTGGGAAGATTGTATTTGAATTAAGGCCACCCTAGGGACATCCCCATTCCATCTGGTTTGTGGCCAGAACTTAGTGTTCCCCATTAACCTACAAATCTTGATTTTACAGTTCATGCAGGAATTCAGCAACCGGAACAATATTGTGGAGGTTCGGCTCCTAAATTTGGTCTGGATGGAAGAACAAAGAGACGCAGCCCTTGAACATTTTGCGCGTCACCAAGCAGTAGTGAAATGATGGTTTTACTAGAGAGCACAGTATAAGGCCTTTCAAATTTTGGACTTGGTCCTCTTGTGGGATAAATCCTGGGAAAAGAAAGGAAAACACACCAAATTCCAACGACTCTGGATCGGACCATATTTGATCTCAGAGATCTATGGGGAAAATACCTATCGCCTCAGTACCATGACTAGGGAACCCGTCCCATTGCCTATCAATGGACAGTTTTTCAAGCATTATTTTGAATGAGGCAGGTTTGTCTGAAGTTGTACTATGTGTATATTCTTATTGCTTGTAAATATCTTTCTAGGTGCCCTGTTTGGGGTGCCTTGTAAATAGTTTTGGTGGTTGTTCTTTGGGGCCGCCCCCTTTTCTTATTTTTTTTTGGCTTTGTTCTTCCTTTTCCTGGCTCCCAGTGTTTCCCCCCCCCCCTTTTTGTAGGCTGGTATGCTTCACATAACATCTAGTCTCTAGAATGGAACCTTTTGCATTATGGTGAACTTAGAATCTATTTTTAGCATGGTGGAATTGGTCTGGTCTCCAGATTTATTGTAAGTTTGGTAACAGGCTATGAGTAATATTCATCGAATTCATCATCAAAATTCTGGAAATCAATTAACTCAAAATCTAAAGGAACAAGTAATCGGACACACCGAGGGTAGATCGGTCGCACTAGTCTGTTGGCCCAAGTTTGAAAAACATTCAAATTCTTCCCGGGACCGGAGTTTTTCTCCCCTATTTAGAAATTTGAAGTGGATGGAAAGGTCAAAGAAGTATTGTCATTAAAATTAGCTAAGCTTAAGCTTAATGGTGAAATAAGTACCGCCCTCCCATCAAGAAAAGAATAAAATAATAAGGAAACAGGACGGAGAAACTCCGGTATCCAGGGGAAACGAGCAAATTTGACAACTTTGGATCGATATATTTAGTGCCTCTTCTTTGCTTCTCCCAGAGGTCATTGGCTTCATTTTCTTCCAAAGCACACACTTCACAACTAATGAAAGACCATGGATTGAATCATGTATGAGCCAGATTTTCTCAAACGCTTCGCGCCTCGCAGACAGGATGCTCCGAGTAACGATTGGTTTCAGTTTTGCTAACCAAATATTCTATGGTTCTCAAATGTGCTAATACATTCATCTTAGATATTCACCATTTGTTATGCCCTGCATACCCATCCCTACATTTTGTGTGCAAAATGTTGGGTCCCCTCTTTTCGCTTTTGGCTCTTGCCTTATTTTCTTTGTCTTTGTTTTTCTTTGCTTTCTTCTCCAAGTTTTCCCTCCCGTGAGGTTTGTTTTATTTTTCTCTTCTCTTTCGTGTCTTTGGGACCCGGTCCCAGAGTTTGTTGTTCTTTCCAGAGTCAGATTTTGGACTTCGAGATTCTCCGCTGCGATATCTCCTCCTCGCGAGAAGGTATGGTGGTATGGAATCCCCGGGCCCGGAGTCTGGAGGTTTGCCTATTCCAGAGTTTGTGGAGGAAGAGGTAACTTTATTTTACCTTGGGTATAAATAGAAATTACATGCCACTTTTATAGTTACCGCGACTAAAACACTTGTGCATTCAGAGCGATTCTTAGGCGACTAAACTGCGATTAAGCTGCGATTACTCTGTGCTTAGTGGGTTGTTGCCAATTGATTTGAGGTACTTGTTCATGGTCATTTGAAGGTAGAAATTGTTATGGGAGTGCTCCTGGTGTGCTCTCTCCCTTCTCTTCCTCATATTTCAGGTAGGTTCTCTGGTTTCTTGTTGTTTCTGTGTTTTCCTTGTTCCCTTTTGTTCTTTGGTCTTCGTTTGTTCTGCTAGTTTTGCATTTTGTGTTTTGTTTTTGGTTCGCCTCCCGTTGGTGGGTTGGCTCTGCGAGAGGGTTGTCTACCCTCTGCGTGGTTGTAGATTAATGTTGATAATGTACATTGTCTTAGTTTGGCTCGTGTATATATGTGTATAGTTGTATAAATTTGTAAAATCTTGTAAATGTTGTATATCTTATGATATGTGTTTTATCCCTCGCCCCTCTGTATTTTTATGTATGTATATATCTTGTATATCCTTCTGAGCTCCCAAGTTCCTTGTGCTCTATCATGCATTTTCACCCATGAGACTGAGCTCGTCGAGATGGAGTAGCCATGGTTCGAACTCGGCACCTCGTTGGTCCGAGCCATGGCGGCTTTCTCTCTCCTTTGTCTCATCACCTTAATGGCGGGATTAATTTCCCATGAATGGGCATTCAAACCGTGTCCCATATGGAATTTATTTTACCCCATGTCAACCCACTTGTCTCCATTAATGCCTTTATGTTGCCTGCCACCTGACCACGTGCCAACCCACGTCAGTCAAATACAGTTTCTTACTGGTCACATCGGCATAGCAACGGCTAAATTATCCGGGCTCCGGGTCTCAAGCAATTCCTTTTCCTATGTTTCCCCTTGTCATTTGGTTCAATTTCCCCCAGAATCCTATTCACATCTATTACAAGCATTTTGAGACTTTTGATCTATGCTAACACTTGTTGAACAAGTGCAGGGTGGTGACGATTTCCCCGGAGTTCTAATATTCTTTATATATTTCACGTCCTAAAGGTTCTCTGGTCTTGCAGGTTGCAGACAAGTTGATAGAAGATGTCTGAGGTGATCACCCCTCCTTCCAGCCTAGAGCTGCCTACTACTTCCACCTGAGCGGCCACCAAAACCAAGGCCGAGAGGTTGTTGGCAAAGCTGCCCTTGACCTCCAAATACCCCAAGGATGGTGCCCTTGTGGGATCAAAGATAGAGTCTAGAGTTCAAGAAGTAACGGACATAGGGCCTGGACCTTGGGTGGAAATGCAAGGCTTGATTCAAGCCATTTATAGGTTGAGGGCCATCGAAGATAATCTGTCCACTCAGATTGCCGCCTCTGGCATTATCAAGGCAGCAAATTTTCCTTGTTCAGTGCAATCACTGGAGTTAATACTCCAACTAGAAACATTGTACAATGCACCAACTCAGACCGTCTTACCCCCGGATCCCTGGCCACTATAGTATCCAGCAACCATCGTCACCCTGGACGCAGCAACTTTCACCTCGGGGCTGGGGATCCCTCAGTTCAATGGATCCATTGTCCAGAATTGACTCCAGACATTGCAGGAGTTCGAGGGTGCTGAACTTATTTCCTGGCAACATATCAACAGCCACTGACTGAAAATCCCAAAGAGGGATTACAAGAGGATGAAGTTGGAAATTCCCTGCCGGGAGTTCAAAGAGCCCATCTACGCAGGCATTGTATTCTTATGATGGATCTTCGGATTGCCCCGTGCCTGGGATTTCTCAGCATGGATGTACTACATCATCACTCGTAGTCAGACATTCAACTGAGCGGCCCTCATATCCAACCATGTGGACAAATAGCTAAAGGGGGTTGTCCAGAACTCTAAGTTTTACATGATGTTATATGTGATATGGGCACTAGTGCAACAAAGACCAGATTTTCTAGGTTTGGGAACAGTTGGGGAACTTGGAAATGGGTCGGGCTAGTAACACCATGGGACCATTATCCCCAGGTGTAATGGGAACTTAGTTTCTCAAATTTCTGTTGGGTAAATGATGCTTTCATTTACCACAACATTCTAACACTTACTCAGGATTCTGGGTACCGACTGTCACAAGCAGTGATGACTCTGGTCAGCACCTATGGCCGCTATTTTATTCAATTCCAACATCACACCTACATTCGGGTGACAGGCTTCAACGGGAAGCCCCATCTTCTTCCCCGGTATCGCAGGGAAAGAATTATTCCTTTAGAGTTATACTGGTAGATGATGGATTTGCACGCCTTCTTTACATTGAAGAAGGTCATCAACATCCCATTCTCATTCTCATGCGGGAATTATACATGCAGCCTCGCCGCAGCCCAGGAGGCAGAAAGTGAATTGAAGAACCTGGGGCTAGTGGAATTCCACCACGCCTGGAAGAACTTCGATCCTCTCAGCAAGATTGTCGCAGCACTTCCCCAAGCATCCCCATCCCACGAAGCAGACATTGAAGATTTTTGGGCGGACTTCCCAGACAGTTTTGACCTCCGGGCCTGACAGCATTCAAGGATGAGCAAAGGGCTCATGAAAGCACTTGACCTCTGGACTTTCCTGAAGGGATTTTCAGATGACGGGCCGCTAGAGGATCCAACATATAAAGAACAAGGGCTGGACAAGCTAGATCTTCCTCCAGTGGATTGGGCCACCCCTGAGGACCTAAAAATTGAAGGGGTATGTCACCCCATTTTAGAGGCAATTCAGCAATATTTTGCCTGGGCGTGTCCCATGAGCACCCGAAAGAAGCCAATGGTCAAACGGGTTACCCCCTCTTCAGCCGGTGTCGAACCTTCTTCATCTTTCGTGGCCATTGAACAAAGCACAAGTAAAGGAAAAGAGAAAGAGGGTGTCTCAGTTCCCAAGGTGCCTTCCTGAGTTCCCACCCTTCTGATGGCTCAGCTATATCAACAAATGGAGTTGGCAAGGCTTGCCAGCCACCAAATAAGTACGCAGGTATCCTCCGGCCTCCTTGTAGCTCCAATGGCATATGCTCGCCTGGCGGGATCCCCGTCGTTTGTCAAAAATGATGAGCAGATAGACTTTCGCTAAGGTAGAGTCTACTAGCATTCTGGATACTGGGGTCCCACTGACGAGAAAGAAGAAGAAAAAGGTGACCCCTACACCAATCACAGTCAGTAGTCCCGGTATGCCAGATGTGCCCCCAGTGGATGTCACTTCAGACTCTCCCAAACTGGAAGATATTTCAGACTCATCACCCCCACACAATGACTTTGATGACACTTTCTCGGTGGAGGAGCTCATGGAACTCCAACAAGGTATAGGTCATGCGGTGGAGGAGATTACAGCTCAGGATAAAGAGGAGACCCCTTTGGAAAAGGAAATCCTGGAAGAGAAGGATACATCAGAGCAAGAGGCCCGGGAAGAGGAACAAAAGGGGCCTGAGTAGGAGAAGATACCAGTCCAGGAGGCCGAAGACACACCAAGGAAGCACACAAATGAGCAACTGATGGTCAAGGAACCCAGACCCATGGGATCAACTGTACCCTTGATCATCACGCTCAAACGCCTTTGGTTACTCCGGGTGATCAAGTGCCCTGGAGCACATTTGGTGAGGTAGTAACGGCGGACGCCTTGTTAAATTTTGGCCAGTGACCTCACCCAGCTCCAGAGGATGTTCTAGAGGAAGAGAATGTTCCAACATATGAGGTCGATGAGGCCCAAGAGTAGCAACAGATTGGTCAAGAAGTCCCGTACAATGAAAATATAGAATCAACTGATGTCGAGAGGGACGAGGAGGTCCCTAAAAATATAGGAGATATTGAGACTGGAGAAAAGGTTCTGGATATTACAATAGAAGACGCCAGTATGGTAGAAAACATTGAAGGTTCCAGGGAACAGGAAAAATAAAAGGAACAGGAAAAAGAAAAGGAACAAGAACAAGAAAAGGAACCAAAATAAGAGAGGGAGAGAGAGCCTGAAGACAATGTACACTCCGGGAATGTATCACTAGAATCTTAAAGGAATTCCAATGAATAGGTCTTAACGGCAAAGCTACCCCAGCCGCCCCAATGGTTGGTCAAATCAAAGAAAAGAAAGAACTTAGCGGTGACATCAAGCGCTACACTCTCCTTGGTCGAGATGATGGCCAGGAATGTAGAGGCTAAAAAGACCAAGAAAGCACGGACCGTCCATTCTCTCTAGACTGGCTTGACAGGTAGCATAGTTGCGACCATCGCAACACCCCCACCAGATGCAGAGGCAGTGGTCGTAAGGCCCAAAGATTGCAACATAATAGAAGTAGCACTAGGGAGGAGAGACAAACAGGGTGAGCTAGACTTACTGAAAGAATCCACCAAGGCGATAAAGGCTAGATACATCAACCAGGGCCAGAAGCTAAAGGAGGAAAGAGAGACAAATGCCAATCTCCTTGCACTTCTGGCAAAACTTACACAGCCTTTTTCTGAGGTCCACCTCGGAACCCCTTCCTCTAGATTGCCACTTGTACAGGGTGATGTGGATTTTCTATGAATCATGAAGAAGAAAGCACGAGCTATAGATGGGTGGCCCGCCAAGCAAGTAGCCACCATGAGACAATTTCTAGCGGCGTCCCTCCTAGACCTTTATTGGGTTGACATTCTTCTCAACCAGGAAAAGGGCTCTTCTCTCATATGGGAGCAAGATTTAGCAAAGTATGAAAAAGGGAAGGCTAGGCTGGAAGAAATCCACAATATAGAAGAAGAAGTCGCCACAGAGGAGGGGATTTTGGGAGATGAATCATATGATTCTCTCAAGGTCCAGTACTCCAGACTTGTCCTTAGGGGGGAGGTATGCAAGGAACTGGTTAAGGCCTTGAAAGAGAAAGTGACAGTGACCCAATACCCCTTGGATTTGTTTCAAGAATTCATGGCTGGAGTATCGCAAGTCGATCCCTTCACCACCAAAACGTGTATCCCAGAGGACTACGTCCTCAGCAAGTTCAATGAGCGGATGGAGTCCCTATATCCGTCGGCCAGAGATTTTGACCAGGGTAGGTTATCCAGATTGTCTAAGATGATGATCAGATCGCATGATGCCATCAAGATGGTGGATGAATTCCAGAATGGGGCCGGAGATGTTGAGGAAGCATTGGAGGTCGTTCGCAGTTGGTGGGATAGCATCAAAAGTGTAGATGAAGAGAGCATAGGCCAAGTGTTGGAGGCTTGGGAAAAATCATAAGGAACAATAAAAGTTCTTCGGAGTCCGGACAATCTCTCCAACCATGTATCAGTTGTATTCATTCATTATTTCGAAATGTAAGTTCCCGGATCCCAAAATTTGGGATCCCCCATTTTTGTATTCTTTAAGTGACCCGTGTCCTGGTTCCCAAGGCCGACCGGTCACTTTCAAGGCAGTTAATAAAGGTTGTTAGAAGATAGGTAACCACAACAAGGCACGTTGGCTCGACAATAGGGTTCTGACAGACGGTCTTCCCAAGGCGTCGCTTCAATGTTACACCTGGTGCATCGGAGACAGGGTGTCGCTTTCCCATTTATGAGGCATGTAGCCTTGATCCCTTGGGGATTGGATTTCTTCTTTCTCCTCCTGACTCTCTTCTCGAGGCCAATTCTTCCACTCCTCTTTTCTTGTCTTATTTTTCTGACATGTCAAACCTTTTCCATCTCGAGGTCTTTTGTAGCATGGTGCAGGTAGTACCAGCCACCGAAAAATAGTATTATATTGTAAGGTGTAAAATAAGTTAGGTTAAGTTTTAGGTTAAATGATGTGTATAAATAATAAGTCTGGCCTCATTCCAAGGGTCGGCAAAATTGATGATTTTGCAGTCCATAGCTAATAGCAATTTGATTTTCTCAGTTCTTAGTTGCAGAGCTCAATGCTCCATAGTTTCCAAGCTTTCAGTAGTTAAATGCTCCCTTGGAGCCACCATTGTAACACGCACCAGTGCTTGCTGGAGATATGTTAATGAAGGAGTTCTATCAATGACATTGTTAGCATTCTGATTTATGAGTTAACGGTATTTTATGCTTTGTGTTCCTTATGTCCTTTTCTTTGATACTTCAAGTAGATTAACGACCTCCTTTTTCCTTTGCTACTGATCTAATATGAGCTGATGGTTCTGTATTTCTTCGGTATTTAGTGTAGTGTGTTAGAGCATTGTCGATGTTTTAAATGTTTAAGTATAACTATAGGTAGATGAAATATTTCTAACCTTGCAGTATCTTTTGAAGTTTATTTGTTAAGTGAATGCTGGCTTGCAGGAAACCCCACTTACTTGAATCCCCAAAGAAGATGAGTTAAGATAACCAGCTATCTCCCTCAAACAAAATAGTCACACTTCCCAACTGAACCCCTGCACTGTCGAGACCTGACTCTCACGTGCTTGGAGGCTCAGGGAATCTCATTTCCCTAGACAACCTTTACAAGCGAAGTTGGTCGGTACCCGAGTACCCGGTGACAACTTACCTTTGTTAGCGGACCCGGTCACAAAGTCCCATCAACAAATATATTTTTGGGTTAAATTAGTTGTTTTAATGCTTAACTAGTTTAGGTATTCCATTTAACCACTATTTTTCTTACATAAAGTATCATATTATTGTGTTTTAATAGTTTATTAATAAACTATTTGATGATTGAGATTCCTTTAAAATAGTTGATAGATACTAATTGTACCATATTATTTATTTTCTATGATTGAGATTCCTTTAATTTTATATATTTTATAAAACGGTTTTTGATGTATTATTAGTTTCTACCTAAAGGTAGTATTGTAGGAATCAATTTTCTTGAAACTTGGAACT
>MU226250.1:118298-137046 GCA_018584345.1 Thuja plicata
TATATATATATATATATATATATATATAATGTTTAATTGAAACCCCCCATTCATAAAAAAAAGTTCTCATTAATCTTTCATCTATTTTGGTAGGGGCATAACAAAAATTATATGTATGTTTTTTTTCGGCAAAAGGTGTATATCCTAATTATATTAATAATATAAAATTTACATAATAATTTCAATAAAAATGCTCTTATAAGCCAACTATCCAACTTCTGAAGTACTGAGCAAGTTTAAAATATAGAAGAGCAATCTAAAGACTATCCTCGACCATATATCAGAACATAAAAATATACACTATGGCTTTGTCAATTACTTTCTAAGGACTCCCTTCCCAAATTTTACATTGAAAACATATACATTCAAACACTTTGTCAAAAAGGAATCCTAATCTTGTCGATATCACTACAAGCATCACCATTGTTCATGTCACTGTAATAATTGAAAATCCCCTTAACATACTACAAAATATCTGAACACTGGAAATGAACAAAAATAAACTAGATACCTAGATGGAAATTTCAAAATTTGGGATGTACGCAGGGTTTATTCTTCCATGAGGTTACCTAGTCGTTGTTGAATTTCCACATGTGGCTCATCCTTCACATTTATATTGCTTTTACTGTCATTGTCTTCATCATCCACCTTCACGGCTGCATCATTAAGGTCTGGCACTTGTTGTGAATCCACAAGAAGATGTTCATGGTCGAGAAAGATAAGAAGAGCATTCACTTTCTCATGAATTTTCTCAACCAAATCAGCGCCCAAGACCCTTTTGTATCTATATAGGGCCCTTTTAATGTACCGATAATCCTGAGTTTTTAAAGCAATTTTAATGTTGTCATACACAAAAATATAGGAGTGGTCTTGTAGCAAAAAATCACTATGGAAAATACCCCCAATATGGGACTTTCCCTCCCAAATATCATAGTTTTAAACTGCACCAAGAAAAGCATCCTAAGAGAGCACCCCAACTTTCACTACTTTTCTGACAATAAATTATAAATCTGATGGAGATTGTAGTAAATAAAGAACATTTGACAAAAATATAGATAGGATATGGCTATGGATAGCGACAGCAATGTTAATACAGAGGACATGGACATGGAAGGACCTGAAGACAACAAGGCATTGGAAGATACTAGTACCCGTGGTGAGGTGCGTACTACCTCCCCAGTGAAAAAGAATAGCGAGTCCAGCCTGAAGTCTAAAGCGAAGGTCACTCCCAACAATACTCCTATTCTGGTGAACTATGTTGACTCCCCGTCTAAAGAGGGTATGCTTTCTAGGGATACTTATGAGAAGCTTGAGGTTAATAAAAAGAGGGGAATGATAAAAAGGGAACAGAGAACGTTGGAGGCAGCCATGATAATGAGACAGTGAAAAGCCAAGAGCCCACAAGATTTATGCAGGTTGTTAAAGAGCGGATCGAGATGGACTTTCAGCTGAATTCATGGCTTCTGGAAGAAATAAAAGATATAAATGGTAAGTATGATGACCTCCAGGACAGGGTGAACAAGATTTCTCTCCTACTTTCTAAACCGATGACCAAGGCTACTAATGAAAATGAGACCCAGGAGGAAGAAGCGGAAAAAAGACTGATGGAGAAGCTAGAACTAAAGATTAATGCGATGGTTAATTTCTGTCATCGAACAACTGAAAGTAGTATTCAGAGTATTGAAGACACCCTCAGTTGTATCATGAAAAATAACTATGAGGGCATGAAGTTTACTGACAGCAACTTAAGAGCGTTGCTCTCGGTGCTGGATGGGAACACTACTCCCATTACTGTGGATGATGATATTGCTATAGACACCAGCATTGTTGGCCCTGGGACTCATACTAGAGCGAGTGCAAAAAAGGTGAAAACTGGTAGCACAAAGAAAATAAAGGATCTCAGAGAGGCTATCGACAAATATAAAATGGTAATGGTTGACTCTGCAAAGATTATGGAAAAAGCGACATAACTATGTTGTTTTCAGGCTTGTAATCTTTTTGTCGGTTTAGCTTCTTTTTGCTGGTAGCTTGTGCTGGGGGGATTTCTATCGTCTCCTTCTTTTTCCCCCAGCAATTAGTTTTTGTTGTCTATCTCTTTTTGTGTTGTTTTTTCCTGCATATCTTTCTTTCTAAATTGTACAGGGTTACGATTCCCTTCAAAAACTTTTTTAACCTCAATTGAAACTTTCACCACTTTTTTGACAATTAATTATAAATCTAACAGAGATTGTAGTAAATAAAGAGCATTTGACAAAATATAGATAGGATCTGGCTAGGGAAAATAATCCTTCTTGCAGTCAGAGTGAAGAATTCCATATCGATAATACGTTTCATATTCTACGTGAATTGATAACAATGCAAGTTGAACAAGGCATTGAGATCATCATCTGTAATTTTCCCATCAAACGACATTTCATCTCCAAATGGAAGAATGTGCACATGGAAATCTTTAGGCAAGTACTCCATGTGGCCAATGAGGTACTTATTACAACAAAGGCACTCTTTAATTTATCCTTCTTCTGTTGATACCGACCCATAGCTTCTCATTGCAAACTTTGTGATGAAAAACCCTACTTATTGAGATGAAGAATTGCAAGGATGCCAGGTATTATGCCCTGTGTGCAAAACAATATTTTCACCCAGTATCTAAGGGAATGATAAATATCCTCTACAACCAATACAAAAACTAGTTAGTACAAAATCTTTTGTGGTCCATGTCATAAAATGCCCCAAAATTATCCTTTTCTTGGCTCCAGAATTGGAAAAATGCCTTTTCCATTCCTTATTGCATGCAATCTATGTGTGTCACACATGAGAGTTATGTGTTGTTGACGTGTATTCCACCACTTAGTCTTTCCCAAATCAATGGCGTCATACATCACTAAATTTCTCGCTTGCTTGAAAAGACTTGAATCATCATGGGGTAAAAGTACAAACATGTGTCACTTTTATAAAGGAAAAGATCAACAACATGCAAACTGTTAAACTTTAACGACATAAAAGTGGCATTTGTGTTTAGAATTTGAAAATGATGTAAACTAATGAAATGTGTAAAATTGGACGAAGTTTATGCCTATAATTTTTTTAAAAAAAATTATATAAGAATTGACGTAGTTTTTTTAATTTTTGAAGTCTATTTTTTAATTGTTGAAAAATAATGAAAATCTAGGGTCTAGTTCCCACCAAAACAATATATGCAAATAATCTTGTTTTCCTCTGATTTCATAATGTGTTTTAGATGACATGTATAACTAGTGCAAAAAAAAAATTGGTTTTCGATATATATTTTGTCTGTTATAACTATTCAAAGTCGGAGTTACCCGAAAGTAACAGTTTTTGTCTCCCGCCTAATTTTCCCTAGCAAATCTACACCATTTAGAAAAAAAATTATATATTCTTGAAGAGGACTATCTCCTCTAGTGTTAAATATAAGTTTTAAATTTTTTCGACATGACTTGCTATTTTTTTTCTTTTTTTGAACGAGCGGGTTCTTGAATGTTAAAATACCTACTTGCAATTTTTTCAACTTATAATATATTATATGTAATCAAAACACTATGAAAATTATATGACCATAATCTAGACTCCGAGCTCTACAAAAGAGTATTTTTAGATTTTAAAAAAAGTTGAGTTTTGATGGAGAATTCAACTCCAAAACTGACAAGTTTTTCAATTCTCTATTGTTTTATTATTTGGCTGCCACATGGGATGCCACATAGGTATGTTCAGTCGAAACTAAGGCCGACCAAACATGGTTGCGTGGATGACCGCGACCCTCAAAGCTCATATAATAAAGAGTTTTTTTTTAATTAAAAAAAATATTTTTTAAAGAGTTTTAAAGGCGTATTTTTGGCGTTAAAGGGCAACTACGAATTAAGATTATCAAGGAGGTTTGTTTTTTTTTGCAAGTTTATTTCTTATTTTAGTTTTTCAGATTTTTTTGTATTTTTAAATAAAGCATTGTTCAATATTGAATTATGAACTTATCAATATTATTTTTGATTTTTTTATCAAGGGTATATGGATTTGTGTATGCAGATGAATTGCAGCTCTCAATTTGAATAATTTGTGCAATGGGGAATAAAATGAATGGGACAAGAAAATATGATCGAATAAGGGATGACAAAATGAAAGGTCATACAAAACATAATGAAGGTGAACCTGTTGAAGTTCAGGAAGGACCTATTGATATTCAAGAATATGAAATTCAAGTAGGGGAACAAATTGGTAGCTCTAAAGGTGGAAATGTATCTTTTGGCATGGGCAATTTGATGGAGATGAAGGAGGATTCACTTTTCAGTCAAATTTTATCTGAAGAAATGGTATCTGAAAGCACAATAAAAAAGTATTGCAAAAAATTTGGGATGAATATTTTATAAATAAAAGTATGGTTGGAAAAGCACAATTATTTGCTAGGTTATTCAGGAAAAAAGAAATGACTCCTATTTTGGAGTTTTTAGGTTTTGATAACAAGAAAAGCTCACGAGACGGTGTAAATCGGATAATAGTTAAAAATTTACAAGATGCATTGAATGACATTAACAACTCAAGTCGAGGAGTCGACTTAAGTGTTACACGTAGAGCATTGATGACTACTTTATCTAGTACTACTTTATCTAGTAGGAGGTTGACACAGAAAACAAGTACAGGCAAATTTAGATTTACTGAATGTATCTAGAAGAATTGTTCAAAGATATATCAGGAAGACAAATATATTAGATGAAAACAATCAAAAGAATTGGGTTAATATTTGTGTACTTCCTCGAAAAGATAAAATTTTTGAAGATGTAAAAAGATAGATCATTGAATATTGAACCCCTCACTCCCGTGTTTCTTCTAATAAAAAAGATACTATACAAATGAAGATGAAGAGATCAGTATAAAAACTGCACATCCAAAACATTTTATAGATACAACACAAAGTGAATTGTTTGAAGCATTCAAGCAAGAATTTTCAAATGTGAAAATATGTTAAATAATGTTTGAGAGGTTGCATCCTTTCTTTGTATGCATAAATAAGGTACATGAAACTTTTTGTTGCTGAAATCATGTTGAGTTTCATATATATTTGCAATCATATAAAAAAAGTTATGGTGATACTTAATTCAGAAACGGTCATCCTTGGAAGTACGACACAATTTGTGAAGTCTATTTTATGTGATAAATCAGAAGATTCATATGAGTTCAAAGTACAATGTATAAAGAGTGCATGCAATGAATATGGAGATTTAAATAAATTTCCATTGCAAATTGAGAATATTAATGTTTCAACGCCAGTTTTGTGGAAGAGATTTGAATATGAGACATATCAAACTAAGACTGGAGATGAATTCAAAAATATTGTATTGAAAGAGAGTGAATTTCCCTACCTTGAGTTTATGACCAGGTTTCATACTATAATTTATCCACATATCCGACATTGTCATGGTGCACGATGGCAAGCTAAACAGTTTCGTGATTCCAAAGTTTGTTTTCCACTTGGTTGTATTGTTTCAAATGTAGATTTCTTTGAGAACTATACATTCTCCCCTCAATTAGATCTTCAAGCTCAATATTATCATAATGAGAAAGTTGCAATATTTGTGCAAGTGACCTATAGACACGCACAATTTGATTTGGATGAGGTAGAAAGTGTCGATCCAAATGAACGCATTATCATCAAGGAAGTTCATTTCTATATCAGTGATGATAAAGTTCATGATAGGAGCTATGTGGCTCATTGTTTTGCAATGTATTTTGAAGATATTGTGAATCGCGGGATAAAAGCTTCACAACATTGGATTTGGTCTGATGGTTGTGCAGGTAAGTATATGTACTTCAATTCATTTTTATTCTCATTTATTACTTGTTAAATTATTAAATGATTACACATATATGTATGCATACAACAACTTAATCTTGCAGGACAATTTAAATCCGCAAAAGCCTTTAATTGGCTAGCTATGCAACATGCTAGATGCAATGTTAATTTTTTGTGGAACTTCTTTGAAAGTGGACATGGAAAAGGAGAGCACGATGGAGCAAGAGCATGTGTGAAGCGTGCACTTTGCCAACATGAACTTGCAGGCACAATGGTGTGAGCAATAGTTAAATATATATATCTAGATATTTCAAATCATATAATTTCAGCTTAGATCCGTTTGCTTTAAGCTGATAGTTCAGAAATTTACAGGTAACATGATAGAGAATTCAAAGAAAATTGTTGAATGGTGTCAAAATTATTTTGCTAGTCAGGACACCAAATAAAACAAATGTTATTTTTGGGAAGTGAAAGGTAATTTATATTTTGTTGAAAATTTCTAAATTAAAATTTGATTTCGTGCTCATCTATGTTATCATAATTGTTGATCTAAAAATGTGCAACTTTCATTTCATATTTGTAACAGATATAGACCGATCTAATCCTTATAATTGTCAAAGGATTATTGGTATTAGAAGTTTACATCAATTGATGAGTACATGACAACGCAAGCCTCTATTGATTCAAGTAAGAGAAAAATCATGTTTTTGTGTTGACTGGGTTGAGGACAATCCAATGAATCAATGTGAGAATATTGCAAATGGATATGTTTCACGATAAGGAGTTAATCAGAATGCATCCTTATGAAGATGATGACATTGACATAAACATTCGTGATCATATATATTCAATTGATTATGAGCGTGTTTCTGATTTAGTTGTTACAGGTGTGTGCACATACATGTTCTTTTATTTAATTTTAATTTATTGTGCAAGTGATGTTCAAATTTTATCTCAAACTTTTGATTTGAATTTAATAGAATCTAGATTTGTATAGGTGATATTTTTGTTGTGGTTGCAGATCCTAACAATGCGAAAAGTGTAGATTATTATCTATTAAGATGCACGAAATCAAAATACAAGTTGCCAGAAGAAATTGTAGATGGTGATGGACAGTCATATCTGACTGGTTCAGTTGTTATTGAAGGAACCTATTATCAGCAAATAAAGATAAAGAAAAATGGTGTTCAATTTATTGAATATGATGTGAATGTCTGGATGTTGAAGTGGATTTCAGATTTAGAGATATGATTTTGTAGGTTTTACATGTTAACTAAAGTCTATGGTGTGTAGATTTGTGGTAAGATCGTATCCACGATGTTTTGGATTAAGGCAATTATAGGTTTGCATGGTTGCTTGGACGCTTTTTATTGATCTGTGGTTTCTCCTAGCTTTGATTTGGTGTTTGAGTCTTGAAAATCCACATGTTATACCTAATTATCTCTATTCTTGATACTAATGTGTAGTTGAATCTTTTAATTATTTGAAGATTGGAGTGTTGACTATATATATCTCCTTTGAGAACATATATATTAATCTTGTAAATTGTATGATGTGGATTTGGTTTGATAAGCCTTGTTGTTGGTCATCTTATTATACCGGTATGTTGATTGTAATGAGTAAGGATTTTTTTGGAGTGCATGACATAATTGTTCATTTGAATCTTAGCAAAAGATTATGGTGCATGAGAAGATTTATATCACTTTTAGTGTGAGCTTTATGCAGGTACATGATATGTTATATCTTCATTGTTTTAAGATTTTGGTTTTAAGTTGTTGATAATGCAATGTATAGTGAGTCATGGATAATCTTTGATTTGAAGATAGATGGTCTTTTGCAATGGTTGTTGGTGTCATGTGAAACTTTTGAATTATATCTTTATATTGCAGTGAGCATTTGACATCTTTGATTCTATTGACAATGGATGTGCAGATTGCTGAAAAATTATCCGATCTCTAATTCAATAAAGGTTTTGATAAGATTCAATCCTTAGATTATACCCAATGAAAATTTATAATTGTATGCAAATCTAAAAATTAATTTGTCTTGAACCATGGAGATGCCCATCTTCATTATTAAGTCAAAAGTTGACACTTTAACATGCTTAATAAAACTATCTTAGATGAAAATAAAACATCATAGAAATTACCATTTCTTCGTCATAAGATAGCAGCAATAAAAAAATATAAGTTAGCAACACAAGAACATTTCATAACACATGATTAATGTGAAAAAAAAAATCGAGAAAAAACTCCACCCCCAAAAATATCCAAAACTTGTATTAATCCTTCAAATGAGTTGCATCAATACAACTTCTCTTTCTGAATCATTGCAACACTTCATTACTTGAACAACCTATGAATTAACTCATTTTTCTTTCTATTCAAGCACTCAATATATAGTCATGAGAGAAATCACAAATCACAAATCACAAACAGTTTCTAAAACCATTTAAGAAAACATCACAAAAACAAGAAAAACTTCCTCTTCTATCTTGTGATTTTATCTAACTTTTAAAATATCTTCATTACCTTATCCAAGCTTTCATTTAACTTCCCAATTTTTTCACTCTTTTTATTTTGACAACTGAAAAACATCTTGCAAGTTGTCATAATTGAATTTAGAAAATTTCATGACAACTAAAAGATAATTACAAATTGCGAACAATATATAAATACATTTATGATAAAAGCAAAATTGAGACATTTTATAACACTATTGAATTGATCTTGCACTTAATTACCTAGCACACTAAGCAACCTTATCATGGAATCTACTTGAGTAGAAAAAAATATAGTTTATATGACTTAAGGGAGCCCATACGAATGGTTTGTTCCAACTCTAACAATACTACCGTTCCATTTTCCATACATGGCTAAAATATCTATATAATTACCAAAATGGAACTCAATACTAATTGTCTGATTTAGCTCAACATACTTGTTACTATGATACTTTGAACACGATTGCCCGATTCAAAATCAAAACTTCACGACTCTTACCACATAAAAACTAGTGAAAATCCTTGTCAAATATATCAAGCATTCTTTAAATAAAAGTTATTTATCATCTAATTTCCTATTATACTCAAAGCAATAGGAGAAGACGGCTAGTATAAAATCAGCCCTGTGAAGTTGAACGTGTTGTAGTGTTAATATATCCAAGCTTTTAATAAAACTGCACATCAATCATGTTTGTAAGTATTGGGCACAACTGCAAGGAGAAATATATGATCGCAATTGCAAAGAATAACAACTAATTTTAACATTTTACTTTTTCCAAATAAATATCACAATGAAATTTCTCCATCAAGCCATGGCCTCCAAGTGATAACATGTACTTGATGTTGATAGTACCATAGCAGCATAAATCGTTTCGGGAAAAAATGGACGAATTAGAGAAGTGGGATTTTTTTTTTAAATCAAGAAAAAACACATTTACAAAAAATCGTAAAAACTAGAAGAAAAACAGTCAAATTTTACTTTTTTAAAAAATTAAAGGGTATTTCCACATCATAGATATATTGATAGAAAATAAAATATAGAGTTCAACCAATAAATTGTAAAGAATAGATTTTAACCATTTATATCCATATCGATGATTATATTGCACAAAACATACCACAATAACATAAAAGATAACTAGATGGAGACAATTGTCAAAATGTCAATTACAATGTAGTTTGTGACTTTGTACGAATTCAACCTATAAACTAAATATAAAGTTTAAAAAACTCAAATGTAGCCAATGACATGCTAGCGGGCAAGAAGCCCTGTTGATGCTTCTCCTTGGAAAGTCCCTAACTTAACTGCTTCAAGAACACTACAAGAAACGTTGATCTCTTCCATGATTTTGAAATCTTCAGGCTCCAAAACATTATCATCATCATCACTTTGAGGTGCAGCAATCCACTCAAACTTTGGATCTATCTCATCAAGGTCAATTTGGGAGTCATCCTCAATACTTCCTATTTTATTCCATGTAGAAATTAGTCTTTGCTTACAAGTGAAAAACACAATGAATACAACTTCAATGGAGTGCAAGTTATTAAAACTCCTACCTTGAGCTTTCTTCAACTTCAAACGAAGGGTGTGGTGAACAAACATTGTCATTCATTTGTTTTTGTGTTAAGACGGTTGTGTTTATTGGAATGTATGTGTTCAAAAACACTCCAATTACGCTCACAGGTGGATGAGTTGCATTGTTGGGTCAAAATAAGTATCACTATGCACTTGAGATTTTTGCATTCATGACCAAAACATTCCCACCATTGAGCTGAAAAACACATTATGAAGAGATGATATCATGTAAGAATATCTTCAAATCTTAACAAATTTGTTGATCATGTCAACAAAATAAATGGACTACCAAAAGTTTATAGTCTACCTGGTTGGAAGGTCGTTCTCAACATCAATCTCATTGTCTTCTTATAGATTTGCAACTCTGACATACTGGCTTTCAATTTCTCTGTGTTTTGAAACATTTTTACATGCACTTGAACAAGCCTTGTGTGATCTCAGCATCAATCTCTGTGAAATTCGTGGTGTAGAACAATGATGGATTGAGAAAGTATCCTACAACATGAAGAGGAGAGTGCATATATTTATCCCATCTCCTATCAATTATGTCCCATGATGGCCGATACCTCATCCTGTCATTTTTCAACCTACCCTTCATCACCTCCTTGGCCCTATCCATGGCCTCAAAAAAATATCTCATTAGGGATTTATCTCCATCCACTAGTCTCAAGACGTTTACTAGAAGTTCTAAGAATTGTACCACCTGTTCAATTACTTCCCAAAAATTGATAGAATATATGCAGTCTGTCACTCTCATGCCATTTGTTTGATTTGAGAAGTCTTAAGTCCGTCCACTCCATTGAAACAAACATCCATCTCAAGCTCATTTTTTGTTGAACTAGAGTCTGTAGTGCAAGGAAGTGTGTTGCAAACCTTGTCACCCCTGGTCAAACCAGCTTCTTGCCCCTTGTGAATAAGCACATCATACTCAAAACCCTCGTGTGATTGTAGATAAATTTGGTAACCATACGAGCATTTTGCAATGCCTCTTTAACCCATTCAATTTTTTCAATGTCCTCTAGGGTTAGATCAAGGCAATGTGTTGCATGTGGGGTAAAAAACATGGAGGGGTATTTGTCTATCAAGAGTTTTCCAGTAGCAACAGAAGCAACAACATTGTCTATAATAAATTGAACCACATTTTGTGGCCCCACATCCATGATTACTAAGTCATACATCTCAAACAACGCAATTACAATTTTCATTATATGTGATGCATCTACAAATTTCAGAAATAGTGTTTGTATCGCAAGAGACAAGAAAGTTAACATAATGGTGCACCTACTACTAGCTCACTCTAATTGATGTTCTTCGACATGTTGAACATCTTTAAATGCATCATTGAGCATAACAACTCTCATTGTCTCATAAGAAGGGGCTTTAAATCCAAACCTGCATCTACAACACCATCCATCATAGCTTGTGAATATAGAAATCTACAAGAATTGAATGCCAAAGTAAAGGAGAAATAATAATTTGAAATCCCCTTCGTTACTTGTTCATGGACAATTTTCCTCCACCTCGTACTCTCAAGAAATCATTAAGTGTGTTTGGGCCATGTGTTGTATTAGTTGTTCTTTTTTTTGGCCTTTTTCTCAAGAATTCTATGTAGAGCTTTTTTGGCCTACGTTTGCAAGGCATTTAGCACAAATGTCATTTGAAGTGCTTTTAACTTTTATTGTACTACCAATTATGAGGCGTTGTGATTGAAAATCTACAAAAACATTTTAATTCAGTTTTTAATGCAAATTTTATGTATTCAATATTGTGTATAATAAAAAATATACGCATGATATATTTTATTTGTAGAATATGCTGAAAATATATAGAATTTTAAATGCATTTTACTGAAAATATATATAGAAAATAAATTCTGTATGCATTCAGGTTCTCCATAGTTGCCTACTACTGTTGAAATGTGGGCATGACGTTAAAGAGGAATTACTTTTATCGTGGTCAATTTCATGTGGCTATATTTAAGACATCATATACAATCGTGACAGCAAATAGCAAGAGCCAACATCACTAAATTTTGGTGCTATGGTCATTCATGTGCCAATGTTGGAGACATTCCAAGACAACTAAGGCAGCTAATATCAGATCACCTATCCTTTCATGAAACACAGTGATAATAGGTTTCGTTTTTTTCTGTCTATATCTGCATTGATTGGAGATACGCTATATATTTTGTATATATATAGTTTCTTTATGTAGAAATTATTTTCTGTATATTTTCTTTTTTATATTTCTCTCGATATTTTCTCTATATTATAGAAGAAAAATATTATAGAGAAAATATGTACAGAAACATAAAAACGAATATATACAGAAAAATATTTCACATGTTTATTACATAAATATATATGACAAACTGAGAGTATATACAGAAATATTAATGTTAAATATTTGTGTATATTTCTGTACATATATAGAGAAAATATATACCGTAAAATAAAAATATGAAAAAAAAACATATATATTTACGGCATATCAATATGATAGTCAAACAAAATGCCTGGCTCCAAGAAAATGAGTAGTTGAAAAAACTTGATTCGCTTGGGCACAATTGTGTATTCTGTTGTTGGCCGGCTTCACTACAGCTTCGATATTTTTTCTCTGAACAATACCCAGTTTGTCACTCCCTCCGACACTAAGATTCTCCTTCGCGGAGCAGCACTTTGGCATCAGATTCAAAGCCACTACGAAGAGGAAGAACAAGAAACGCTCATTTATTTATCAGAGAGAACTGGAAATGCCAGGCTTCATTTCAGCCCTGCAAAGGCAATCGACAGGGCAGTTTTGGGTCCACTGAAGGGCACCCTTGTGTCTGTTACTCGCCATTTGATAACATCCCGCATTGGCCTTTACAATAGTGACAGCATCCATTTCCCGCATTTTAGGTTTACCCTTGCATTTTTTTGGTGGGGTTTTTTAACCCATTATCTCAATCTATTTGGGCAATTTTCTGGGGAAAAAATTGGGTATGCCCTATGATTCCCGATTAATCGGGAGTTTTCCCTGATTTACGCTACTATGACTGATACAACGCTTGATCAGGCAATATTTCTTCTGATTCCCCTGTTTTCCAGAAGCTTAGTCCTCCGAGGAAAGAAATCACTAATTTTAACTAGAATTAGAACACTTTCAATTGATCGTCTCATTGTGTTTCTGCCAAAACAGGGAAGGTTTGTCCAAATGTTCTACTGGTGCAAAGGCATGCCATGAGACTGGATGTGAGACTCAATTAAACGGATACTAGAAAATGTTGAATTCCATTGATGGCAGTGAAACCAAAGCTTGGAGCAAGTAAATAACCACTTGTTCCTGAAAGCAATGTTTGCATCACCACTTGCTCATGGAAGCAACAGTTGGCATCCAGTCTTTTTAAAGGCAATTCTATTACTGCCATAACAGTTGCCATCTTATAACCCACATAAATTTGCTTAAAAGCATCTCTACTTGCATAAAATCCGTAACTGTAAAGCCAGATCTCACTGGATGTGGCATTCTCCCATACGCTGTTTAATCAAATTTGATGATTATTCTTGAAAAGGTCATTGGATGAACTGATATGGACGAAACTATTTCAGATACACCATGAACAAGCTCAAAATATAGCTAACAACATTTTTAGCATTGCATAATATGTATACATTACAGAGAATCATCCATGCAAGAACATTAAATGATAAATACGGATCATCACTATGAAACTACACATCAACTACCACTCTAAAACTCAACTATCTCGAGTTCGATTTCAGGAAATACCCTTCAATAAATCATAATATCCCTGCAGGCTACTTTCATATAAAATTCCCAAGTTTTCCGTGTATTTAAATTTGGGATTTGAACTTTCAATATCATAATCCCTCATCAACAAATAACAAAATGCCTTTTCATTTTGCATCACTAATGAATGTTATGGAAACCAGAAAAACTTTCAAAAGAGGCGCTGTTGAAAATATTGGGCAGAATTTAAGTCAAAAACATTTACCTAAATCAAAAAGATAAAAGTTTTTCAGATTAAACTGTAGACAATAATAGCCAAATTGCAAGCATGGCTGTAATTCCAACTAGAATTTATTGTACTTGCAGATAAATCATTCCCACAATATAATGAACTTGAATAATGCTCTATCTACGTATTGAAATAAAATGCCACAACCTGCACGGGTAAAGTTGCATCCATGTTTACAGAAAACCTAGAGTTGTACTTAGAGGATGCGAGGATGCTTTTTAAACCAAATATTATGGTCAAACTTAAAATCCACAAAACCTCATTCCTTACCACTTTTGTTGTTTGAAAGCTATAAACAACAAGACAGTAAAAAGCTCTGGCAACCAGTATAAACATTAAAACAACCATTGCTCTTGATTTTCACACCAAAGCATTTCAGTATTCAGAGCAATTTTTAGAACTGTCAATTTGTTTCAAGTTTTTACTGCAATTGATACGCTGCAATATATGACTGATTCCCTACCATCTCACCAAGGTTGATCCACCCAAAGTACAAATAAAACTATCATCAACAAACGATTATGTCAATTCCCAAAAAATGTTGAGACCAGGACACGTACATATTCTATTAATCCATTTGTCAAATAAGTCACCTCATGAAGCAGCAAACTAGACAAGTTTGTTTCTATAAATAATTACTAGGAACCTAATGCTTCAGAGAAAAAAGTCTAGAAGGAATTCATTTCTGCAATTTTGCTATCTTTTTCATGGTGCCTTATTTGAAGACAAAACCAAATATATTTTAATTCGTTATATAAAAATAAACTTCATAAAGTTTCCAGTGAAAGGACTTGTCTGTCCCAAAACTCATAGGATGCCGAGGAATGTTTCTAATACACACTCTGTTTGATGGTAGCTTTCCTAGTTGCAAATAAAGAAGAATATCAGAACTCTCCTGAGGAGAGAAATGTTCTGCCTCCCCCCTACCAAAAAGGATTGATGCATCATTCTGCAAAGATAACAACATACACAGTAAAATTACATTTTCCAGTCAAAATGCTGTGAAGATGACAGAATATAATAATATAAACTGAAATGGAAATACCATCTACAACATTACAACAAATAGCTATGGATTTATACTCACATATTTTATTAAAAGCAACAATATCACAACTCTGAATGTATTCATTGGCAGGTTCAGATGTGAGATAATCTTCAATAAGATTGTCAACAGACACAAGATCATCCTCAATGGTCATCATAATCTGGAGCTTTTTAATCCCATATCCTACAGCAGCAAGCTTTGCTGCAATTCATATCTCTATTTGTCAGTAACCAACAAAATAAATAGGAAGTTTACATAATATAATAGATTATCTGACAAAAATAGATACTTACAAGCACCCCAGAACAAGCCAGGCATTTGCACACTCCTGACAATCTCCTCAAGTTTTTTCATGTCGGTCTCATCATCCCACGGTTTGACATCCAACAGAACAGAAGATTTTCCACCTGTTAATGTCATACATTGTGCAGCAAAGTTAGCAGATGCACCTTTTGTGCACAATTTAATAGCACTGAAAAACAATTGTGCAGAAAAATAAATCAATACGCACTTTCTTTCTTTTTAGCTGATGATTTTTTGGCTGCCTCCCTTTGCTCTGCTGCCTTTTTTTCTTCTTCTGTCTCTTCACCAAACAGGTCCAAATCATCATCATCTTCGTCCTCTTTAGGAACCTGACATCAGTTTGTAGTACAGTTACATTCAAACCATAGGTAAACAAGATTGTATATTAGATAGGCCAAAATTCAACCATAAAAGCATGCAACTCTAATTCCAAATAAGTTGCGGCAGATTCAAATTGTATAACTACAATATCTAGAGCGTGGAGTTTACTAGTAACATGTCCCCAACAACCTAAGAAAGACGAACTTGCATTCCAAGTCACAAATACTGCTTATGATTCTAGCCGTAAAAATATCATAAAGAGACAGAGTGATCAACTTTCTACCTATGAAGGAGCTTCCTCAGAGGTGTCTCCCAATGAACATTATTATACAAGGATAAATTTGCTACCTATCTAAATGCTCCAGATAAAATCTCAGAGATCATATAAGGACTTTTGCAGATACATATAAATATTAATACCCAAAATGGGACAACAGTAGCAAAAGCCAAAGCAAAAAGGCAGAGAAGAGAACAAATGAGGAATTTTGATGGAGCCACCAAAGGCAATCCAGGTTTGGTAGGGAGGGGGGTTTTGTGCTTAGGAACTAATCTGGGGAGTTTCTTTATGGAGGCTCTCTTTTCCTAAGGTTGAAAACAAATATTGAAGTAGCAAAGGAAACACTATTAGCTAGTTTAATAGCAGCTGCTTCTCATAAGGATGCCTAACCCTGTAGTAGAAAGACATAATTTACTCAAAGATATTGTCCAAATTACAAACCTCAGTTGCCTTTACAGGAGCAGGTGCAGCAGCTCCTCCCTCTATTTTCACACCAACACTCTTTCCTGGAAAGCTGTCACAAAATAAAAAACTTGAATTGAGGGGTAAACAAAAAGGGGATTAACATTAAAGTTATTTTTAAAAAACAATCAACATTAAGCATAAATATAGAACCATTAAAAATATCAGCATAAAAAATAAACCATCAATTGCCAGTCAGACAGATCAGCATCAAAGGTTACTGTTGATTGCTGCTCAGACAGACAGCAGAGACACACTGTGATGATGTTTTCGTTCAAATCTTTGTAGAATTTTAGATCCAATCAATTTTGTTTTGAATCTAAATTTGCATCACTCATTTGAGATGTGCATCAGGTGAGTGCACATAATCTCTGCATAGATTTCTCCATTGTTGTGACCACCATTATAAAAATCAAATGCAATCCAATAGGCACTTCATTGAACCCAGTTTAGACTACCAGTCCAGAACCATTTTGATAATCTGTCATCTCCTAAAACATGCAAACTTCAAATGAAGTCCAACAGCTGTTAGGGTGAATCCGTGTGCTCAAAAGCAGTCAATGAAACCATTTACAAACCAAACACACACCGGTACGCACTAATAACACTTGGACGAAAATCACTACATCAAATGTAATTGAATGCAGAAGTTATCAAATGCAAACCACTGCATCAAACGCCATCAAATGCAGATTTTATTAATCACAAACCACTGCATCAAAAGTGATCCAATTCAATGCTAATCAAGCTAAAACTGCTATATCAAAGAGATTTAGGCAAGTAGTAAAATCAGTGACCTTTCATTACAAAAACATATGCTCAAATGACACCAAAACTTGATTAAAATTTATAATTAGGTGGAATATCACATCGAAAACTCTAAATTTCACACTACAACAAACGAGATGGTTCAAGTCAGAACTGCATTTGACAAACGAGACAGCTCGGTTGTGGCAGCTAAGATGAAGCTTGTCTACAATAAGACTCCCGAATTGTGTTATAAAGCAATTCAATCCATCGGTGATTAGACAAAACCCATTTCATCCACTAACCCCCTCGCTAAAACCCACTCAACTCGATGATAATTGTCATCCCAAGCTAAATTTAAATCCGACTCAATCCATAGGATGGTAATAATCCATGACCCAATTTTGCCAAATTAGTCAAACTGAATTGAAATGGAACTCAATACTAATCATGCATAATTAACGAAAGAAGTTAACGTCAAACTAAAAACTTACAAAAGTGAATTAAAAAGGATGGTACCTTGAAGCCAGAAGAGCGCTGATATGACTGTACCACCGAGATACATTAGGGAAGCTCGATCCAGGGTCTTTGCTCAATGCACCAAACACTGTAATATCATCTTGTGTAGCTTGATGCCTGTCACAAGAGCCAATTGCACCAGATTAAAAAGCACGTATAACAAACCAAAGAACAAAATTTAAAAATACGATTTTTCATTGGCAAATGATTGACAAATTCAATAATCACATAAAAGGGGACCAAAGAAAGTACAAAAAGGGACTGAAGCAATATACCCAGTAATATAGGTGCGTGAAAGGAGATACTCATTGAGTTGCTTGAGGCCTTCTTCTGTGCTCAGGCTGGGAAAAACGACTGCCATGGCGCTCGCTGATCCAAAAATCAACTGTAAATTGAAAAAGAATATTTCCACAGGATTTATTAACAGGAAATAAAAGAAAACAACAGAGGAAGTGAAATGGATGTAAGTAAGAAGTATACCTACCACCAGAGTACTGATCTGAGCGAGATCGAGCAGCTCCGAAGAATAAACAGAATTCCCTTAGACCCCTCTCCGCCAAATTATACCCAACCCTAAAAGAAAAAAGCGAGCAGAGGCTATAAACCCTAAAAAGGTGTGTTATTTAGATACCCACACAAAGATGATGGAGCCTAGGGAAAGACTTAAGGAGGTCTCATGAGGGCCTTTTTCCTTCATGCTTCTCCATAAATATCTCCTCTAATTAAATTTTATCTTTTCTATTTGCTTTTATATAAACAAGGACGCATAGCGTCTAGTTCCTGCCTAAGTCCTAAAGATTAAGCCTTACGAGATTTGGCTTGATGAACATTAAATATTAAATAGTAAATATAATCATTAATTATAGATAAACATTAAATATTAAATAGTAAATATTAAATGAAGATTTCTATTACAGTATCATATTCAAGTAATTAATGACATTTAAATTAACATTGTTTTGGTATTTTTTGTGCACTGTTATGAATCTAATAATATATTATATCAATATAATATATAAAAAATTATATCAATATAATATATATAAAATTATATTAATATTATACTATTAAGTTAATATTAATATATAATATAATTAATTAGTTGCAATAAACAAATTATAAACAATAGTAGCAAAAAAATAATAATAAAATATTCAAAATATATTAGAAC
>MU226250.1:137255-156345 GCA_018584345.1 Thuja plicata
AAATATATTAAAACTATATCAATGAAAAAGGTGTTGAAAAATACAATGTTCTAATTGGGCAATTAATAAAAACAGTAGCATTGCAATGAATGCTATAATATCCTCCCTGTCGGCAGGAACTAATAAATATGTTTTCCTAATTTCCACTAATTTTAGTCATTTTAAGTATAGAAAAGAGGTGTTCTTGATATGGTAACTAGCAATCGCACCTTAGTGTGCAATGGGAACACTGTAGAGTTATGGAAAGGTTATTTAAGTATTTGTTCCTTTGTTGGTCACTTCCTCTCATCCTCTCTAGATCTCCTTATTTCAGTCATGTTACTTTTTTTTTCGAAGATTTCTTATTATAAATTAGTCTTATTCCCTATCATATTATATTTAATGAGGTTTAGAAGTTGAATAATAAATCATATGTTACCAAATTTTTTATTTCCAACATCTCTTACATAATAAAAAAAAGGTAAATACAATAAGTTCATATAATCATTGAATGGTGAAAAGCCACCTTAGGGTCATTTGTTTGTCAAGGAAATACTGTGAATGTAGTCCACCTGGTAATATAAACTTTATCTCAAAAATTGTGATTTAGTTGAGATATATAATACTCATCTAGTCTGACAAAGCTTATCTAACACAGTTTGGTACAGATGGCCCTAGCAAAGACTCGTTGATACAAAAAAAAATGGGGACTTTACAAATGGATATGCAAAAACCCTACATGCACAATTGCAATTTTTACACAACCTCGAATTAATAGGAATAACCAGTCTGCCTGACAACTCATTTACATAACATTTACAGTTGGTTTACCTCCATCTTAACTGCTTAACTACTTGTTAAAGTTACAATTTTGATAGAAATTGCCTCAAAAAAATGCAACATAACATTCTATGTTTGTGCCAAGAGACTGTCATTTTGATGGTTCAGTTGCAAACACACAAGTAGTGTAAAGCACCATGTGTTGTGCATTCTAATGCAATGAAATACGTTGGAGCTGGTTCTGAGCCTTGAGTGATTAATGTTGGATTTGATCCAACAATGTCGTTATCTGGAGAAAGCCACACTCCCCATTTTCCTTCTGATTCTCAAGGTTTAATGACACGAAATCCTCCATCGGTCATTCCAAGAGCAAACTGATTTGGTTCAGATGGATGTGATGCAATTACTATTGGATAGATAGTGTAATAATAGTCAAGCAATACACTAAATCATAAAATGATAAATCCATTTATTCACGCACCACTTAATTTTGCATCTATCAGCCAATGTACCTATTCATGCTTGATCCTAAATAGGCATTAGGTGCAATACAACAGTGTGGCCTCAATCTCATTGCATCAAATACTCCTACTGTACCATCACAAAAGCTTGCAAATACTAGGAGGCTGTCACATGAATATATCACATTTGAAATGGGGGTTGCTAAAGAATCATGAGGAGTCCACTACTGTAAAAAAATATGATATCAGTCATATACAGAAGGTAGCTAAGATCATAATCACTTCATAAATTGGAATTTCCAACTGCTGACAAGTTCTTACATAGCGCAAACGATCCAACTTAGAAGCTTCATAGTATTCATTGTGTTCAAGAGAATTATGGACACCAATAGGGAATCCATGCATTTTGAGGAAATTCCATCAACAAGCCTGGTTTGATAATCTTCCTTAGAGCACTTTAAGTAATGGAAATCATATGAAACTGACCATTCACATATGTTCCAAGTTGAATATATCTATTTCCAACACCTAAGACAAATTCGTGGAGGCATTCTGTCAAGCAGTTCAATTACCTTGTCTATGCATCTACATTTTGGATACATGTATACAAGGGAAGTTGCAGCTACAACATAGGACAAAATTCCTAAAATGTTTATCCCGTGTTGGATGTCAATAACCTGTTCCAAGGCCCCCATTTTTCCACAGGCTGGAAGGATGCTAGCAACGGTTTTCGAGCTTAGCCTAAAACTTGTCAATCATATTTGGTTTTCGAGACTGGCTTAACACCAACCAATTCTTTTTTAAAAATGCATTTTTTGCATATCCCGCAATCAAAGCATTTGATGAGACCACATTTTGTTTTGGCATTATGTCAAACAGTTCACGTGCCTTGTCTACCAGGGAAGTTGCAACTCACAAACAGACAAAATTCCTGTTTCATTTAATATGTGAGGAAAAACTTGCTTCCATTATACTTTATAGATGTGACAAAAACCCCCTATCTTTTAATTGAATTGATGCCTTGATCCAAAACTCTCATTTTGGGATAGGCAAGGAGAAGGCTAGCAAAGGATGTGGAGTCTGGATTTCAACCTGCCAATTGCATTTGCCTGAAATGTTATGAATCCTTTTCAACAAATCACGTTGGTGTATATCCTGCAATAAAAATGAGACCGCATTTCTTTAGGGTATCCCATCAAATAGTCCAGGCAAGTTGTCTATTCTTCCACATTTTGCATACCTGTATACCAGGGTAGTTGCAGGCTGCAACTACGATATCCCACAAAATTGTTTACCATATAAACCTGTGGTGAATGTCCATATCCCATTCGAAAGCTGTCATTTTAACACAGACAAGGATGTCCACAGCCCAGAATCTGACTTTACACCAGCCAATTAGATTTGTTTGAAGGTTTCTGAAATCTTTTTCAGCAGATGAATTTTGTGCATATCCTACAATCCTAGCATTCTAGGAGGCCATGTTTCAGATGTGTTGTCTATTCTTCCACATCTTAATATAGATGTATGACGTAGCATTTCCTAAGGGTCGTCCATACCCTATTCCAGAGCTCCCATTTTCTACACAGCCCAAGAGTACTGCGTTAAAACTATTTAAGATGGAAAAAAAATTCTTGCACATTAAGACAATATAGGCGGGATGAAGTGGTTAAAAAAAACTAAAAAATTGGGTGGACTTGTGCCCAAACTCGTGCGATTTAGGAAACTTTAGAATTGAAATTTCCAGATCCGTTTCTTTTTGGAGCTTTAGGGTTATCGAACACTTGATGGTTGTACTTGTATAAATTTTGATTTTTGCTTCTCCCGTCCATTTATGCTCCAGAGACATAGCTGCCAGAACATTGCTCAAACATTTATAGTTAGTATTTATAAATATGAAACCAAACATTAAAAAATGAATTATAACTTTTGCAAAATAATACAAATAATACTTATTTATAAATAAATATATAATTAATCACTTATACAAATATTAATAAATTATATTTAATAATATTATAATAACTATGTATCACATTTATCAAAACACATATATAACTTTAAATTTCTATAATATTTTATCTTAATTAAAAAAACCTAAATAAAAAAGTTGATTACATTTATAAATTTTAAAATGAAAGCTTATTCATTATATCGAATATTTAAAAAATAGAAATTTAGATTAATTTATAAATTAGATTATTTATGTGAAAAAGCATTCTCCTTACATTTCATTCACCTTACATTTCATTCATGATTAAATAGCCTATCAACAATGGTGCGTAGCACACCCATTGTTTTCCACTCTTCCCCTTTTTCAAAACCTACCGAAACCCTTTCTTTACGACTCTGTATTGCGTTAATATATGTAAAAGTAGCCACATTTCAAAGTCAATTCCTTGTACCATATGATCATGACGACATTCAACCATTGCAATTACGGATTCTCCTTGACGCATCATAAATTGTGATCCCTCGACGATGACAAGGCACAGGCAGAGATAATACAACTCTTAAAAATTTTAATTAAAAAGGAAACAAATTAAATATATATTAATACTATTTATCTTTTTTTGCCGTGACAAAGCAAAAATATAAACTTAAAAATGATACCTATCGAGCTCATATTCCAATATATGTAGCTAAAACACTTTTAAAAGGAGGTGGTGTTGTAGAATATTCCTATTACTTATTTTATAATTATCTACGAGAGGGATATAGAGATTATTACTAAGAATTTACATTATATAATTAGGTTGTAGTGGAATATGTATAAATTGTATATAAGAATTTCTAATAACTATGTTAATTATATAATAGTATTTTTCTATAATTATTATAACTTCCATGTATAATATATAAGAGTACACATATAAGTCCATACATATAGTTATACGATTAATATTATATACATTATATGCTTTTTTCAAACTATATAATTATAGAATATATATAAAGATTAGAGTTAAAATTTTATCTATTTTATTAAAATAGGGGACTTTATAGATTAGTTAATCATCTTTAGTTTTAGTTTTAGAGTTAATAAGAAGTCATTTTACTTGTTTTTTTCAACCAATCTAAAATCAGTTTTTGCAACTTAAGAGTTGTTTTTTTTAAAAAAACATTTTAATTAAATAGGAAGATTCTAGACTATTTATTTTTGTTAACTTTTCAACTTAGATTGTAATCCTTATAATTTTATTTTCTATTTTGATTTGAAGACATTATAATATATATATGTATAAGTATTAATTCTTATCTATTTTTATTTTTTTTTTAAAATACAATAACAAAAAAATATAAATTTTGAATTTTTTTTATTTCTTCTAAGTTAATTCTTTCTAGAAATGAAAAGAGCCACCATCTTCTTTTAATGGTTATTAAAATTTAGATTTCTTCTAAGTTAATTTTTTTGGTTTGATAATACTATTTTTTTTATACATAAAAGGCAAATAATTCTGTATGTAAATTGAAACCATCAGATACATGCTCGTTTTCACAATACTTGAGAAAAAAAAAACCGTTAAGCAATAAATCTATTATGGTAACATATTAAAAAAACTGAGAATACACTGGCTAATTCTCAATTTCAAGGCTTGCGAATTTGCCACCATCTTTCTTGTTATTTAGTTAGAAAAGGAGTTTTTGTTGTTAGAGCTTGATTTTATGTCTCAAATAAATGCATATTTCAGGGATGAGAAAAAGCTCCTAGAAGTGCAAGCTATTCAGGGGGTTGTTGGGCTAGAATGCACCCGTCCATTAAATTAAAGGTATATAGTATTGTGTACCTTCCTTAGTTTAAGATTACAATGTGAAGAGCTCTCCTTCGTAGGTGAAGTAATGAGTGTCACGTGGATGTGCTTTATGATTTTCGTGGCTTTTTATTATTTTTTACATCTGGCAAAACCCAAAAATCAACAATATCCGACAGTTGTAAGTGTTGTGATCGTTTACAGCAAAATATTGCCACGTATCTTAATTGTTAGACACGTGGAGCTCCATGGCTTGGAAGTATCATCTGTTCCATAAATAAAGAGGCTCGTGAGCACAGTGCCAGATAAATCACAGGAGGCTCTAATAGGAGAATTGTGTGCCTCAACGGACATAGTATCGGTTCTTTGGCTACATCAAAATCAGGTCTTTCCTCTTAAACCTGAAATTGAAGAAAAAACTAACTTTTAGACAAGGAAACTTAATGAAACAGAGACTAAGGACCTTTGCCCTGTTTCACATATTCTACAACATATTTCAGTTTGTCAGATTTGCAAGTTATTAAATTCTTTTCTCATAATATTTAATAACAAAAAGGTCATATTATCATATTTATTTTAAAAATAATTTTTTTGTGTGGGTTCTCCATCTATAGGCAGTCACATTTCTGCAATAAAATAATCCTGTAGAAAAGACAAATAAACAACATTGTAACAAACATACACCAATAGAAAATAAAAATCTGAATTATTTCACATTAAGGCTTAAAAAGAAAATATTACTAAGGCTGAATACAAATAGACTTTGGTACCACCAATAAATAGTTTTTTTCGTAGTCAATAAAATTGTTTGATTTTTTTTGCAGGTAAATTACAATGTAATCTTCAATACAAAAAGGTAATCAAATTTTAACAATTGATCAATGGAATCTTTGAAAAATTCAGTGATGTTTTATTAAGATGTATTAAACCTTTCGAGGTTGAAGATCTATCGTAGGATTTTCACCAAGGATTTCCTGGAGGGAGTTTTTAAGTACAAATGATAATAACAATTGGTGCCAAGATTACATGATTTCGAAAAACATGAAATTTATTTTAAAAGCATCATTAAAGTGTTACCCATTAGGAAATGGTCTCACATAGCTTGCTAATAAAAAATTGATAAGAAGAATCATGAAATGAAATGGTCATATTTAGCTAATAGGCTATACAACATTGCTTTTTCACAAATACCTGTCTCACTTTCCAATCCATCTTCTAAAACAATTTTCAGTCTTTTAAAATAGCTTTCAAATCAAATGATATCTGATAGTTCCGAAGAAGATTTATTAATTAATGTAAAATTTCAAAATCTTACAGTTGTAGAACATATCAAATCTTATGCCAGTATACTATCTTTTTAATAACAATATCCCATCTTCATCGATCATTAGTTTGGGAGTGTGTACATTTAAAGAAACACAATGGATAATATTTTTCTATTAATGCAGGATCAAAATAAACCTAATTCACTGCTAGTCGATCATATTGCAATCTTAAATGCAAAGATATTGTCCACCTTTGCCACCACCCTACCCTTGCCAACTCTAACACTACCTCAAATTGTTCATAAATACATTTCAAATCTGCTTATTTGCTCACAAAAAATTATGTATAATGACACATGGCTTGTACATGTCTCCCTAGTGGAATCTGGAAACGTAGTTTGCATGGACATTAGAATAGTCCACGTATCGAGTATCAAGGGTAAAAGAGACAGAAAGGAGAATGCATTTCAGATAACTAATTCTGGTAAAAGATTTCGTAACTTCTTTCAAACCTGTCAATTGCATTTGCTAAAATGCTTCGAGTGCCTTCTCCACCAAGCCATTTTGTGCATATCCTGCAAATATAGCATTCCATGAAAAGGAATCTGGTCGAGGCATTTCTTTAAAAGCCTAAAAGCCTCCTAAACATCACCATTTTGTGCATATCCATGGAAATGGATGCGGCATGAGCTGAACCCCAGTGGCAAGGTGTCTATTAATGGTCAATTTTACATAAGTAGGATAAATCAGTCCAAGAACAACACGGGGAGCGGGAGTTCAGAACAGAGATGTCATGACGGGAGGGGAGGGGCCTGTTGTGTTGGCTGACTGTGATGCTCAGTGTTTTAGGTCAATATGATGGGATTGTTGTGACACAGAAGGACTATCAAGCTCTTCAGGCCTTCAAGCATGCAGTGAATGATCCCAGGGGTGTTCTGAGCAACTGGAATGATAGTGGGATTGGAGCATGCTCTGGTGGGTGGGTGGGTATCAAATGTGTAAAGGGCCAAGTGATTTCTATACAGATTCCATGGAGGGGTCTTGGAGGGCGCATTTCAGAGCAAGTGGGTCATCTTTCTCAATTGAGGAAGCTCAATCTGCATCACAATGTCTTGGAGGGTCCCGTGCCCTCTTCTTTGGGCTTCCTTAAGAATTTAAGAGGTATGTATCTGTTTCATAACAGACCCTCTGGTAACATTCCTTCAGGCATTGGTAACTCTCCTGCTCTTCAAGCTCTGAATCTCAGCAACAATCTGTTAATTGGGCCCATTCCTAGGGGTATTGGGAACTCAACCAAACTGTATAGAGTGAACTTGAGCTTCAACAACCTCACTGGGGCATTTCCTGTGGACCTGGCTCGGAATCCCTCTCTGATGTTCTTAAATCTCCAGAATAACAATCATAGTGGCCCATTGCCTGATATATGGGATGGAGGACAAAACGAGTTTCAGTTCCAGTCTCTACATCTTCAAAACAATGGCTTCTCGGGCAGCATTCCTCATTCCATTGGAAATCTGAGGAATCTCAGAGAGCTTGTTCTTAGTCACAACCAGCTTCAAGGCAGCATTCCTACTAAGCTTGGTAATTTACTACATCTCCAAACCCTTGATCTTTCTCATAATAGATTGAATAGAAGTTTCAGCGAAGAACTGTGCAATCGTACTTCTCTCAGTCAGCTGGATTTGGATCAGTCCCACCGCAGGTGTTGTGAAGAGCTGCAACAGATGTGTCAGCAATGTTGCTGCGATGCCATCCAGTGAGTGTTCGAGAAAGAGCAGGAGCACATGCAAATGTAAACTGTAAACAAAAACAACTACAAATATGTAAAAAAAACTGGCTACGTGTAAGGTGGACACAGAAACGGCTACGTGTAAAGTGGAAAATGATGAACGGTGGTGATGATTTGAATGGCAATCATTCGCCTCTCCACCACTTTCAACTGTCCATCGCACAAAGCAGGCCGGGGCTTTCTAAAATAGAAACGCCTACGGCGTAACTAGTTAGAGTTTTATATAGACCTAGATTTTCTAAAACAATTTTGGGTTAATCTTATACAATGTAAAATTGATCTCTTAAATGTTGTTTTGATCTAGTGTAATGCATACTTTTGTGATTTGATGTATTGATTTATTGGGTTTTTTTATATGTAAGGGCTAGTAGTATTCAAAAATATCTTGGGAATATTGTTAAATTGTAATGGTTCTCATTCTTCCCCCTTAAATGGCTAGTTGTATTACCTTAGCTAATATTGGTAAACAATTACCAAATGTACAAGTGATAAAGGATGTGAATTTTCGTGCAAATATTGTTCTTTTTAGAGCTCAAGTCAAAATGTTTTAATTGAATGTCCCTTAATGTTCTAAGTTTAAGATGAATTGAATGTTCCTTAATATGAAGTAATACATAATGAATCATTACACAAATATCTACCAAGTCATCTCCCAATAACTATGAGGAAAGAGCGTAAGTTAATCTTTTGAATTTTCTGTCAAATTCATCTCATGTAAGATCACAAGCTTGAGTGCCACAAAAATGACCCACGACAAGGAATGTTAGATCTTGAGATCACTAATGTATGTGTAGAAGTATAGACTAACAAATGAGGTGAATATGTAAAAACATGTGTAGATAAGGCAAGAATATAGTTAAATCTATGAAAATGTGTGAAGTTGATCATAAAATGGGATGGAGAAGGATCAATGAAGGTGCCAAAATTACCACAAAAGTGTGTCACGTGTCACTGTGTAATTGTATTAAGACATTCTCTCAAAATAGAATTTAGCAAAGGTTTGTAAATTTTACCATCACATTTTATCCCTACTTGATGTTCATGTCAATCATAAACGAACATGTATTTTAAAGTAAATGAGTAATGTAATGCCATGCCATGGAACCCACAAGATATTAGCCAAGAAACATAGGATAGTTTGTTTTTTAAATAGTTAAATCTAAACATTAACAACATACTAACACAACTATGCCCCAACAGACAACATGTGATCTCCCATCACAATTTGACAATAGACAAGTGAAATACTTGAATCCACAACACAATAAAACCATGGAGGAATACTAAGAACATCATTCACAAGACTAGGGGGACAATATCCTTAAGCCTAGGTTTTCCAACCTAACAACTGCAGACAAAGGAAGACAAAGGCAAGAAAAATGGTGCAAAAATTGCATATATTTTCAATAACGTCGCTTATGGATGAGTTTTAAAATCCCCTGAACTCCCAAGACCATGAGAAATAACTTTCGTTTGCAAATTTTTATTATCTAAGGCCTAAAAATTCTTAATGTTTGAAGTGTTGGAGGACTACAACACCCAACCAAGAAACTAGTGCCAGACGCTAGAGTTGCAATCTAACATTATTGTCTAATCATAGTACTAGAGTGTTGCTTAGGTTTTGTAGTTCAATCAAGGTGCTATAGTCCAATCTAAGCATTGGTGTTCTAGCCAATGTGCAATTTGAAACTATGGATTGGCCTCGATGACACCTGGAGTACAAAGGGACCAACCAAAAGGACCTACGACACCTAAGAACCCTAAAACATCAAAACTTGGCTCAAGGAAGAATGAGGAAAATAAGTCCCCTATGCATTGGACATTATCAATCATGAAATGGGAAGGTGGAAAGGCATGTTAGGACCTCATTGACACTTCTACACCTTGTCCTAATCTAAAATATATAGGAGTAAATAGATACAACACATTTTGGCTTTCACAAGATAGTAAAAGGCATTACAAGTTCTAGTGAAGAATGTCGAACTAGTGAACTCTAATTACAAGTTGCCCCCAGCTATAGCCACAAAAATTGACATGACGAGAGAAATATCTTCAATAACGCTACGAGTTCTTTTGATTGAAGATGTACGCACATTTGTACATTGAAAAATCAAAGATTTCTTTGAAGTCGAGATTGATACTTCATTCAGTAAGTTATGCGTGAATGGGAAAGTTAAGGATAAGCACACCCATCTGGAAACAAAAGGATCGGTTCATGCTATACATTTATCGAGGGTATTCAAGCCCGAATGGGTAAGGATGGTACTCAACTGAGTACACGACCAGTTTATGTGGTTGGATGAACCGATTAAGATTACTAAGGATGTTTTACACATCATCACCGGATTCCCCATTGGAGACAGACCCAAGGTGAGTAAGCTCACCGAGTTAACCAAGGCACAGTGGGATGGCAGAAGAATGAGAATATCTACTGTGACAGATACCGAGTTAAGGTATGCATGCAACATCATATCTTACTGAGTGTTTCAATCATCCCGAGTGGATAGTGTACCATGTGGAGCAGTTGATCTAGCATACAAGATAGTGAAGAAAGGACTATAGATAAATCTCTGTGAAGTTTTGCTGAAGCAGATAGAAGACAACATGAACACAATCAGAAAGGCAAAGACCAACACTTTGAAATTTGGTTCATTGTTGGTATGTATTTTCTTTTACTACTAGAATTCATTTCCCTCTATTGGAGATGTAGTTTGGAAAACTGATAGGCCAGTCATATATTAGATACATGAGTATATAGAAAGTCTACGAGACAATTTTGGTGCAAAAGTTGCATATATTATTAATGACACCACTTATGGATGAGCTTTAAAATCCCCTAAACTCCTAAGACCATGAGAAATAACTTTCATTTGCAAAGATTTATTATCTAAGGCCTAAAAATTCTTAATGTTTGAAGTGTTGGAGGACTACAACACCCAACCAAGAAACTAGTACCAGACACTGGAGTCTCAGTCTAGCGTTATTATCTAATTATAGCACTAGAGTGTTGCTTAGGTGTTGTAGTCCAATCAAGGTGCTATAGTCCAATCTAAGCATTGGTGTTCTATCCAATGGGCAATTTGAAACTATGGATTGGCCTCAATAACACCTGGAGCACAAGGGACCAACCAAAAGGACCTACGACACCTAAGAACCCTAAAACATCAAAACTTGGCTCAAGTAAGAATGAGGAAAATAATTCCTTTATGCATTTGACATTATTAGTCATGAAATGATAAACTAGAAAGGTGTGTTAGGACCTCATTGACACTCCTACACATTGTCCTAATCTAAAAGATATAGGATCAAATAGATACAACACATTTTGGCTTTCACAAGACAATAAAAGGCATTACAAGAGGCCTTGATTTGGCCAAAAATATTATAAAACCTCTGTAATTTAGTGCCTAGAGACTTGACAACTACAAGGTGGGTTCACAACGCCACTCGATATGACTCTAATACATAGTACAATTTTTTAAGATAAAATGGAAAAGTCCCCTACATTAATTTTACCATTACAAAAATTAAGTATAAGAGTAAATCACAATACAAGTGTGCTCAGCTCTAACATCAAGTCATGTATCTGTGTCTAGTTTCACTATCACATTCTATTCAATTACAATTTGTCTCCAAGAGAGGTTATTTTCATAACTACTCATATAACAAGGACTCAAATGTCCTTCTAATAAATAACTTGCATTAAATTTAAGCTAGTTAAGTACATAAAGTAAAATATTGAGAGAAGAGTTCAATGTTACTTTTGATCCTTGAATCTTCAATCCCCAATGGTGGTTTCTATGTCACCTAATTGTGTGATACTCATAGGTTCATCCCACCATGGTAGGATATAATTACAAGGCCCAATCGCACAATGCAAGATGCATGGCAAGAAGGGCATGCATGCACACAAGACATATAGAATACATGATATACACGCATGTTATAGAGTCAACACCAACATGGAAAGGAACTATCCATCTTTTAGGTGCTACTTAAATTACACAAGGGTTAGATATTAGAGAATGAGATAAGGAGTGTCATCATGAATTTCACCAGTATGGGTTACACAAAATTGAGTTTTCGTCGCAAAAAGATGAGGAGACTCAATCATACTAGATCCACACTCCATGAGTGGCTAGGTCTTCCTAAGTTATCTTGATTCTTTATGAGCACTCGAGGCATGAGAGGAGAATCTATTATCTTGGTTAATTAAATACCAATGTATCATTAGTTTTCACTTATTACCATGAGTTCCCAATGAGATATATAGACATATCCTTTGTGCTTGACCTTCATTGGAAGCCACTCCTATAACCCTATCTAATGCATACATCATGTGCTCATCACATCCTCCAACAAATCTGCGATATAAAACTATTCATTTAAGTCGTTCTTTAAAAAAAATCAAAACATGTTTCCCACGTATTTAATTCAAGATAATTTCACAAAGTATACCATTATTGTCACATTCTAAAATTGATAAAACTAAGGTAAATGTTATGATAATTTTATTATGTTTTAGAAGGAATTAATACATTGCAACAATATTGGTTATATGGCAACAATTATAGTTCAGTTCATACATTGTGATACACCAACATCCCCCCCACCTTATTATAATAATCTTGGAAGCATCAAACATCAAAGTTACCTTGCCTTAGGGACTCCCTCTTAATGCTTACACAATAAAATATACTTATCACATAAGTGAATACATATTATTAAGAAAGTATTTCATTGAAAAACCAAATCCTAGAGCAAGTAGAACTCCCCCAAGTTGTCTCGTTACCCTCAGAAAGGTGTGGCTCCAAGTTGAATCCTTGAGCACTTAGATCATAGACACCAAATTATTCTTGACAAAAAACCTCCAAATGATCTCTCGACCCTTGAAAGGGTGATAATTCCCGATCATAGTCTCATGAACTCTTTGGGAAACCATCCATACTCGATCTCTTCACCAAACCCTAATCTTGTCTCCAAATCAAATCTTCACAACACATGCATTCTTCAAATTTGTCAGCATCAACAAACAAAGTAAAAACAAAACTACCAAAAATGCTTCTCGTACAAGCACAATCTCAAAGTGAGAAGCTAGCTTGAGATGGTAGAAATTCCACCATCCTTCAATGCCTCCAACCTCCAAGTTGACCTTTTTTCGTCCTTACCTTCCAAAATTAGCACTAGAATAAAATAATGCACCTTTGCTAGAGGGGTAACATGTATTATAAACTCTTCATTTATCACTCCAATAATCATAAACATTAAAGCTTCCACTCGAGACATATAATTTTCCATATCAATATCCTTGGGAACCTGCTCAATTGTTTTCCATGTAACCTTAGACAATAATCTAACCACATTTATCTTGTGAACTGTTACCTTCGTTATTTTAACAATAGACACTTCCCCACTTATTCCTCCAAGGTAATTTAACTCCAACTTATCACTAATAGAATATGCATGCAAGTGACCATGTAACCGTATACCAATCCTCATTTGTTGCCAAAGAATTATTGTTCCACACTTAATTGCATCAACCAAACTACATAATCTATAATTATTCTTAAAAAGGCTATGTGACAAGTCATACCATTATGTATTGTCGCCATATAAAATGAGGATGCATTTAGATTTCAAGAACATGCATGAATGAAATAAACACAAATAAAGTAAAACCTATTGCTTTGACTGTCAACCTTCTTCAATAGAGAAAAAAGTATGATATTATCAGTGAATTGGAATAAAAACTAAATCTCAGAATTTAACATAATTCCATAAATTTATGAAACCATTAAAATCTTGACAGAATAAATTGGTATATGCTTGAGACATAAAAGATTATTACAGTCAAACCTATACAAATATGAATTGAAGAATAAATCATTAATTGCAATAAAATTCCAAGTTAAAGAATAGCTACAACCATAACTCTTTATTAGTATACTTTTTTGTCAAATATGTCATGTCAATATGGATTTTAAAAAAATTTGAACCTAGATGCCCAAAGCTTTAGAAACTGCATCCAAATTAAAACTCTGACCAATACAAACTGTATACATGTAAAAATGGCTTGAGATAATTAATTAGATATTTATTATTTAATTAATAGTTATTCATCTATCACTAAATAAATTATTTATTAATTTTTTTAGTTGATTCACCCTTACTATTCCTCTAAGCCTAAGTCCTCTAATAACCTCAATTGAATAATTGCATCATTATTTAATTCCTTGTCATCATCCTTGTCACAACATGACAAAGGTCAAATCTCCTAATCCATCTCACCTTGTCACTTCATTAGCCACCTCATCCACATTTGACTAGGGAAAATATTTTTATTTAATATTTAAATAGCCTAATTATCTTGAACAAGTATCCCTAGTAATAAGGGAGGAGAAGGCTTATGTGTCCTCGTGAGACTTAGTCTTTTCCCACCTTTCCTATTATCTTGTTTGTTGTTCTTCCACCTCATTCAATCAAAGTTGACTCATGGAACACTTGTTTCATGATTCCTACTTATCCTCTCACATTCCAACAAATTGGAATGTTTCTTCCTCCATTCTCTCACAATCTTGGAGAGAAACATCACAAGTGTCTTCTCCTTCCACATATCCCTCCATGTTGTCAAAATAGGAGAAACATTTCTCTCACATTCAAACCATTCCTTATTCTCTCTCCTTCCATTCAACTAATTTAATTTTAGCCCTTCATCTTTCCAAGATTAAATCTCGATCATTCACCTGTTACACATGGGATCAAGGTCATCAAATGCTTATAAATATACCTCATTTTTCCTCTTTGGGACTAATTAGAAATTTGAGCATTATTAGAGCTTTTTTAAATCTAGTGCATTTTAAGCTTATTGTGTGTGCCTCTGGCTTTAGTGGATCATTATCTTAGTATCATAGCATCATAATCTTAGCATATTTTATCATCTTAGCTTAATCATGACAACTTCATTTTTTAGAATTTAGCTTGCATATCCACTTAGCATTATCATCTTAATAGTATTACATTTAGGCTTCCACCTAGTTGCATTTAGCTACTTCAAATCCAATCTCATTAATGCCATCTTGAAAGTGTTAAGTTATGAGAGAAAAAACAACAAACAATATCTCAAAAGAAAGGGTAACAATGGAACAAGATTGAAGAAACATGTAATAAGGTAACTCACACAAGGGAAAGCACCAAGAAGATGAGTCCAAAGGCAGACAAAGAAACTGAAGACCTTAAGAATTTGATAAATCACTAGATGCAGATTATGGTCATTCAGGCCTAGGAACTGGTGGAGGGCATGTAGTTGTCTTTTGCTAGTTCTATCCTTTTTGTTTTTGTTGTCCCTATCTTTATTGTTTATCTATGGGACTTTTTTGGTTAGGATGTTATCTTGCTAGCTGTTTTTCTTTCCTTGTTTGGTGCTATGGTACAGTTGTTGTTGAACTCTATTGAATATCTATAAAAACTTTTGTAAAGGTTTTGGGTCTGTGTAAAACCTGTTTTTACTTAATCAAAACATGTAATAAGGTAAATTTTTCTTTGTTTCTTATAATTTTAATTGGTATAGTAGTTTAAATACATAGTAGCATACATGTGTTTTATGTGTCAACATTTCAAATTTTTAAATTATGAAATATGGAATCCCTATTTAATGTCTTCCTTATTGTTTAAGGAGTTCTCAAAAAATTATAAATTGGTAGCATACATAGTCGGCTCAACTCTGCCTTAGTACAATTTCCTAATGGATTGGAAGCTTGAAACTGTATAGGTTGTATTATTTCCGCTCAATAACAAGGGTTAGTAGCACTGATTTGCAATGGGGAAATCAATCATTTACTAAGAACGAACCTACGAACAATAAAATAACAAACAAAGATAGAGGAAAACAAATGAATGCAAACCACAGTGCTCGAGGCTTCTATTGCTTCCCTCTACTCCTTTTGAAACGTTGTGTGTGTGGTGCTCAGTATTGATGTCAGCAGTGTATATGACTTGGGAGTGTTGAGAAAATGATATTGATATGATCACAAGAATGCTTGATGCTTCACACAAGAATCCTACGGAGTAAGTGTGCACAAAAGCTTGAAATCTTGGATCCTTCAAATGATTGTGAAGGGTTGATTATATAAAATATGGAAAATGATTTGAATGGTTGAGATTAATCCCAGAGATTAGATAATGAATGGTTGAGATCAAAAGGAACTGGAGAAGTAATCAGTAAACTCCACCTCTTCAACTTGGAGAGAAGAGATAATGTTTTAGTTTAACTAAGGAGCAACCAGTAAACTCCACCTCTTCAACTTGAAGAGAAGAGATAATATTTTAGTTAACTGATAAGCAACCAGTAAACTTCACCTCTTCAACTTGGAGAGAAGAGGTAATGTTTAGATAACTGAAAAGTTGATCATCAATTACCTTTTTGAACCTGAGAAAGAATTTATTTGAATATTTAATTGATTTTTATAATTAAAGTATTCAAACATGTGATAATTGAATTCTTTTTTTATTTAGAATTGAATTATTGAGTGAAATTAAATTAATTTAATTAGAAGAATTAATTAATAGTTTAAATATTTAAATTTAAACTTTAGGAAATTGAATTTAATTAATTAATAAAGATTAATTAATTAAGATTAATTAATTAAGGCTAATTAATTAAATAAAATTAATTATTTAATTAATTTCGGGGAAATGATTAAATAATTCAGGGAATGGATTTAGAAGAAATAGATGATTAACTAATGATTAAAAAACCATTAATTAATAGATAAAAAACCATTAATTAATAGATGAAAATTAGTGTTTTTATGTAAGGTCGTAAGAATGTCCATTTTAGGGTGTCTACATTTGCCCCTCTTTGATGCATTGTGGCTTGTCGCATTGTGTCAAAGAATCTCCTGTGTTGATCTTGCCCCAACTTGCCCTGGCGATAACAGGTGTATTTATGCCCCCTCAACAAATTTGAGTGAAAACTCGCGACACGAGCGTTAATTTGTTGATACTGCAAAATGATTGTTTGGGCATCTTGTAGATTGTGAAAATTGTTAAATATGCTCCTGATATTAGCTGTGAAATTTTTTGGCACCCGGGACGATAAAATAGGGCTCCTTGAGGAATTAGGGTTTTCTTTGATCTTTTATAAATAGCTTGTGGTCCCTTTCATTTGTCACTCTGCACCTTGGAGCTTTTGATTCTCTGGTAAGATTTGATTCATATTTTCTCTCTTTTCTTGCTTTATTTTGAGTGATGGCGGGCCTTCCAGGAGTCGTACACCTGTCTGACCGAGTTCATACTTTTCAACATCCAACTGGCTCTAGATGTGTGATGAGTATCTTATCCCTAGTGCATTTATTGCTTGTCGTTAATACTTTTTAATTCAATTATTTTTGCTCTGCTTTTGTAAGTGTGTCGCGATTGCCGACGATTTTGTCGCATTTGTAGATTGCGTACCACAATTGACGGTTCTATCTCGCAATTGATAAATGAACCGCATTAGGATGTTTTAATGTCGTAATTGCCATTTATGTTTCATAATTGATGTTTGAATACCACATTTGAGATAAAAGTGTCACAATTGATGCTTGTGTTTCACAATTGACATGATATAGTTTGTTTATGTCCTTTTTTGCACATGTCTAATTTGCTTTGTTGGTCCTGGCACTAATCATTGTATGTACTTTTGATTTCTAGAGTACTGGAAACATTCTGCAGTGTCTAGAGTCTAGGCCAAAAGGTTTGGTTTATCACTTTCATCTATCTGAGGATGAGAGATCCATTCTTAGAAATGTAGGATTGTATTGGATTACCTATATGCTCAAGATCATGACCAATAGGGGCCTGGTCTCTTTTGTATTGGATAGGTGGCAATCTGAGACATGCACCTTTCATCTTCCCATTAGAGAATGCATTGTCACTCTTGAGGATGTTACCGCATCCTTCAAGTGCCTATCCAGGGTGCCTTAGTAGAGTTTACCTGACAATCTGGTGTCACTGCATTATCTGAGATGACGGGTCTTCCTATTGATCAGTTAGGGATTTATGATCCCTATGATATCTCATGGTCCTGATTCGGCATGGGTGTAGATACATTGAGAAAATTGCTCAGTAGTTTGATCTGTGGGATTATGTGCCCTGACCGTAAACAACATGACTTTGTCGTAGGATGGGGAGTTGTCCTGCAGGGTATGGTGAGAGACCATACAATTTATGTCTGGGGGTCTTTCATGTTGGCCCATATGTACCATCATATTTTTTACGTGGCTTACCGAGGTGGTAAGTCACTTGGGTGTTGTGCGACTTTATTTCAGATCTGGGCATGGGAGTGCATCGTTGTATGTCGTCCTGTAGATGCTCATGATCTTCCTGTTGGGAGACCGTATGTATTTATGTATGATGGAGTTGTCCGATGTACTAGAGGCATTAGTTAAATATGATGTGTTACATCACTTAGAGGCCTTGTAGAGCATGTCCAGTATGGGAGGGTGAGGATCTACACCTTCCTTTATGTCGGTAGAGGAGGTTTTTGATTGGACATGTGACAGAGCATGTTCATATGATAAATCTACATAACATTGACAGGGTGTTGCAACATTTCAGGGAGTGCCAAGATGTTACTGATTCCTATGCATACTTTTCTCAGAGATCCTGAGATGTTATTCTATGGGGTGCTTTGATATCTATGCATGCTACTAGGACTGAGTTTGATGGTTTGGGACCTATTGCATGGACTTAGCGACCAGTCGTTGTGGATCCAGGTATATCTTTTTATTGCTTATTTCTTGTTGGTATATTTATCTCTTTAGTTTTTTTTATATCAATCTTGTTTTGATTCTCTGTTATATTTCTTATCCATGTGGTACTAATACTAAACTTTGTTGTTTTGGAGGCACGGCCCCACAGTTTGATGCTTGGTGGCTGACAGCTCAGTCTGTGGCTCTTACAAATGTGGCACGTCCTGTTACTGGTGTCATTATGAGGAGGCATCGACAGAGGGGTAGAGGGAGGGATGGAGGCAGAGACGGAGGGAGAGATGGGGGAGAGATGGTAGAGGTGGAGGACGGGGGTGGG
>MU226250.1:162340-193316 GCA_018584345.1 Thuja plicata
CCTCTCTCTCTCTCTCTCTCTCTCTCTCTCTCTCTCTCTCTCTCTCTCTCTCTCTCTCTCTCTCTCTCTCTCCCATTCCTCTATAAATTGAAGGGATTTGGAGCTCATAAAAAAGCCTAAAATTTTGAATAGTAGTGTTGTTATTCCAATATTTTGAAGGAATCTCAAAGTAGTGTTATGCTACCCATTCCTTCATAGCTTCATGCACAATCCATAGTTACTTTCTCACGTGGTTATAATGCCCATTTTAGACTAATATGCATGCTTAAGTAATTAAATAGTTGTTTTAAGCTTAAATATTTCATGCTAGGTTGTTTATGTCACTGGTAATAGCATAATCTGAGGGTTGTTATGTTATTTGCTACACTCATCCTAGTTAGAAAGCAATAGGTCGATGTTAGGGTTTTATATGCTCATTAACCCTTGTTTCTCACTAACAGAATGACTTATTGAAGTGTTGTGTCGCAGGTAATAGGTGCACAAATATTCACACACATTTCTGGAGCCCACTGTGGGGCACACATTGTGTTAGAAAGTGTATGCAATCTGGGGTATGTCAGATGCGATACGGTTATCCTAAAATGTACCATGTGTCTGAGTAAATGCATGCGTTAGTTTATAAGAATTTTAGTGATAGATGAGGTGTGATAGGAAGGGATCGAATGAAATACGGAGTGATGAAACCAAGTCGATGTCGTGTTTTCCAATTTTGTTCATCATTGCACCTTATTATGAAAAGGAAGAGACTCAAATGCACCCAAATATTGACCATCTGGATGCCGCTATGATCTTTGATAGCCTGAAGTAGAGAAAGTGAATAGAAAGGGTACCCAATGCACCCAAATTTTGACCATATGGATACCACTATGACCTCAAATGAAAAGAAGAGAACCAAATGCACTTATTTATTGACCATCTGCATCCCGCTATGATCTCTGATAAGAAAAAAAAATTACCAAAGAGAAAACCAAATGCACCCAGATATAGACCATCTGGATATCGCTATGTTTTCTTGATAACAAAAGCATATAATAGAAAAATGATTGTTCAATTCTTTTCCAGGGGTTAGCTCAAATTGTGGAACTGCATGGCTGCCAGATATGTGACAACTCCTACCGCATTTGTCTTGAATAATCATTGCCCTAGGATTGAATTGAAATATTCCACAAACAACAACCAAAGAAAACAAGATCATGATTCATCATAGTTACTCTCATCACTCAGTGGTATCCTAGAGTAGTGTAAGAACATAATCGCGAAAGATAGACTGACAACCGATTGACACGACTCACCTAGTCAATAGTTTATTCTTCAATGATTGCTTAATTTTTTTATGCTTGATTGTGTCTGATTTCAAAAATGGATGACTCATATAAGACCAATTTGTCTGGTTTTTAGTATATTCGTCATTGTATAAGATAATTGATAGTTTGATTTGAAGATTGGTTGATTGATTCGATTGTTGATAGATTGGGTTGTTGATAAAGCTAAGTCATATGAGTCCATTACTGATTGGTGAAGCCCATGATTTTGACCTTTGATTGATTGCTTGATCAGCATTCGCTTGTTGATAACATAGTTGGTTCAATTGCTGAGATTTTGCAATATTTGGTTTTTTTCATGATGATTATTTTTTTCAGGATATTTTGCTCTTTTTAGGATTTTTGACGACTTTTTAAAGATTTTTATGGATTTTTTCACGACTTTTAGAATTTCCCCCTAGTCTAGTGGACCAGTACAAACCTTGGATAAGTGTGATGCTCAAAGGGATTGCGCTTCTAAAATTAAGCTTGGGTACTCAATCTTGCATGCGGGGAGCACAAGCTTTAGTCTCTTGAAGTTCATTGATGGTGAAGCGGGATTTGAACACTTAGCTTCTGTTTACTAGGTTTTCACCAAGGTACCTACTCAATAGTGCCTATTTGCCAGGTTTTCACTAAGAGAGCGATTGCGTTTCTCTTTAATTTTCTCTTTTTTTGAATTTTTTTTGTTGTCACCAAGGCGCATGTTTGCCAGGTTTTCACCAAGGTAACCTTATATATATATATATATATATAGTATTTTCTGGATTAAGATATATTCCCTTGACCTTGGGGCCTCAGGCATAGAGCCTCTTGAGGTGCATGTTGTTGATGTAGTTGATCTCTTTCTTGAGTTTCCAATTGATATGACCCACTGTTGCATGATGTTATGATGATGTAGGGTCATAACCAATTAGGTTCAAACTTTCCTTGTTTAACACTTTCTACTTGGTTCTAATTTGATTCCCCATAAGGATGAGATCTCCTACCTCAAAGGTTCATGGTCTGACCTTCTTGTGATAGTTTCTTCTAAGGATAATTTGATAGCCTTGTAAGTGATTTAGTGCATTCTATCTTCTCTCATCCAACAGTTCTAGTTCATTGAGTCTTGTTACTCTGTAGTCTTCATCCAAAATGATGCTCTTCAGTGAGATTCTCAGGGATGGGATTTCAACTTCGAGGGGTAGGACCACCTCTGATCCATATACAAGTGAGAATGGAGTTGCTCTTGTAGGGGTTCTCACACTAGTTCTGTATGCCCACAATGTGGGACTAAGCTACAAATGTTAGGCTCACCCTAATTCATTGACTATTTTCTTTAACAGCTTCATGATAGTTTTGTTGGTGGCTTATGCTTGCCCATCACTTGGGGATAGTAGAATGAAGAGAAACCTTGCTTTATCTAGAACTTGTCACATAGAATTTCAACATATTGAATTTGAAAAGGTGTACCATGATCTATGAGTATGGTTTGAGGGATTCCATATCGACATATGATGTTGTTCAGTATGAACATGGATATTTTCTTACTAGTGATGTATGTGAGAGGAATTTATTCCACCCACTTGGCAAAGTACTTTTTTGCTAAAATGATGTACTTGTGACCATTAGAAGATGTTGGTGTAAAAGTGTTCCATCTAGACTTCTTCTATATAGAGTACTAGCGAGAAGGGTGTACCTAGAGGCTTGGCGGATGAGGGACTTCTTTTGGTTCCTAGGTAGGTCAGGTGGTAGGATATTGTTTTGGAGGTAATTGTATACGTCATGGTACCTGGGGGACTCGACCAACAAGGATGCACATTGACTCTGTGATTGGAGCTTGATGTGCCCGTATCATTAATTTTTGTACCAAAAATTGGAATCTGGTCTCATTCCCGACATGTCTATCAAGGATGCTATAGTATCCATGGCATCTGCTACTTTGTTTTGAACTCTTGGAACCTGATCGAATACAATGAAATGAAAAGAAGCCTGCAACCTGTACATCAACTTTCTATATGGGATTAGTTTCTCATCTTTTGTCATGTAGTCATTGTTTACTTGGTTGATTACCAATTGGGAATCCCCATAGACTTTTAGGTTCTTTATCGTCCATTGTATAGTTATCTTCAATTCGATGACTAGAGCTTCATACTCAGCTATGTTGTTTGTGCATGGAAATTTGAACTGAAAAGACTTAGGAATTGCATCATTATTTGGAGTAATGAGTACTATCCCTGCTCCTACACATTCACTTGGGGATAGTAGAATTAAGAGAAACCTTGCTTTATCTAGAACTTGTCACATTGATTTTCAACATGTTGATTTTGAAAAGGTGTACCATGATCTATGAGTATGGTTTGAGGGATTCCATATCGACAGATGATGTTGTTTAGTATGAACATGGAGATTTTCTTAACAGTGATGTATGCGAGAGGAATTTATTCCACCCATTTGTCAAAGTACTTTGTTTCTAAAATGATGTACTTGTGACCATTAGAAGATGTTGGTTTAATCTTACCCACTAAGTCAAATCCCCATTTAGAAAATGGCCATGGTGAAGTGATGGGGTTGAGCTCTTGAGCTGGTGCATGGATACGATCTCCATGAATCTAACATTGTCAACACCTTTACACATTTTTGTTAGCATTTGTTTCTACTATGGGCTAGTAGTATCCCATTCTGACGATCTTATTTGCTAAACTATTTCCACCTGTGTGTGCCCCACATATTCCCTCATGTACCTCGTGCAAGGCTCTCTGGGATTCCGTGGAAGTGAGACATCATAAAAGCGTTCCATCTAGACTTCTTCTATATAGAGTACTAGTGAGAAGGGTTTACCTAGAGGCTTGGCGGATGAGGGACTTCTTTTGGTTCCCAGGTAAGTTGGGTGGTAGGATATTGTTTTGGAGGTAATTGTATATGTCATGGTACCAGGGGGACTCAAGACCAACAAGGATGCATGTTGACTCTATGATTGGAGCTCAATGTGCCGGTGTCATTAATTTTTGTACCAAAAATTGGAATCTGGTCTCGTTTCCCAACATGTCTATCAAGGATGCTATAGTATCCATGGCATCTGCTACTTTGTTTTGAACTCTTGGAACCTGCTCGAATACAGAGAAATGAAAAGAAGCCTGCAGCCTGTCCATCAACTCTCTATATGGGATTAGTTTCTCATCTTTTTCCATGTAGTCATTGTTTACTTGGTTGATTACCAATTGGGAATCCCCATAGACTTTTAGGTTCTTTATCATCCATTGTATAGTTATCTTCAATCCGATGACTAGAGCTTCATACTCAGCTATGTTGTTTGTGCATGGAAAGTTGAGTTGGAAAGACTTAGGAATTGCATCATTATTTGGAGTAATGAGTATTATCCCTGCTCCTACTCCATGGTTTGTGTATGACCCGTCAAAGAATAGTTTCCAAACCTCTATTGTCGGCTGTACTGTGAGAATGGATTCATTTGGAAAGATGAACACTAAAGGATGGTGATCTTGTATTGGCACCCCTGCTAGTTGGTCTGCAATTACTTGTCCTTTGATATCCTTTCGATCCACGTACTCTATGTCAAATTCACTTAAGATCATGACCCATTTGGTGAGTTGAACCGTTAGTGTTGCTTTACTCAACAAGTACTTCAATGGATCAATGTGTGCTATTAGCTTTGTTTGATGACTCAACATGTAATGTCATAACTTCTGGGAAGAAAAGACAACTGCAAGACATGACTTTTCAATTATTGAATAATTTAGCTCGTAGCCCACCAATGTTCTGTTGAGGTGGTAAATGGCTCTTTCCTTACCATGGTCATCATGTTGTGCTAAGAGAACACCTAGTGCTGACTCTTTTGTTGAGATATATAAGAGGAGTGACCAACCTTGAATGGGTGGTACCAATATAAAAGACTTCAATAGATAATCCTTGAAGGTTTGAAGCATTTTCTTGCATTGTTATATCCATATAAAGGTCACATCTTTATGCAGTAGGTGTTGGAATGGGTGACACTTCTCTACTAGTTGGGCGATGAATCGCCTAATAGATTATAGTATGTCTTGTAGGCCTCGTAGTTGCCTCAGATTTGTTGATGGTGGCATGTCAAGGATGGCCTTTTCCTTTTTTGGGTCCACTTTGATTCCTCTGTGTGACACAATGAATCCAAGGATCTTTCCAACAACAACTTCAAATGCACACTTCTTTGGATTTAGTCTGACCTTGTACTCTTGCATTCGATCAAATATCAGGCCAAAAACTTGTAGGTGAGTTTCCCTGAGCATTGATTTGGATAGTATGTCATCAACATAGTCTTCCATTGTTTTATGAATTAGATCATGAAAGATCATGGTCATTGCCCTTTGATAAGTTGCACCTACATTTTTTAGACCAAATGGCATTACGTTCCAATAGTAAGTGCCCTAGGCATAGGTGAATGTTATCTTGTGTTGGTTCTCTGGTGCAATCCTAATTTGGTTGTATCTGGAGAAGTCATCCATGAGTGATAACATTTGGTACCCTGTTGTTAGGTCAACTATCATGTCAATGTTTGGTAGAGGAAAGTCATCCTTGGGACAACTAGCCTTGTTCAAATCTATAAAATCTATGCATATATAGATCTGACCATTATGTTTGGTTACTGGAAAAATATTAGATATCCAATTCACATATGTAATTGGTCTTATGAATCCTGCATCTAGGAGTTTCTTCAATTCTTATTTAACAAGTAAAACAATTTGCATATGCATATTTCTCAATATTTGTTTAACAGGTTTTGCATTTGGTAACAATGGTAGATGATGTAGCACTAGATCCAGATCCAAGCTTGGCATGTCTATGTAAGACCATGCAAAGTTGATTTTCCTTTCCTTGAAGAAACTAATGAATCATTCTCTCTCCTCTGGTGTAAGAGACTTGTCCAAATAGATATGTTTAGGGTCCTTTCCATCCCATATATTGACTTCCTCTATTTCTTCTGCTAGTAGCATTGAATTTTCTTCTGTTAAGGGGAGGAGTTCCAACTTTCCATCCTCTGGTGCCTCAAAGAGGTTTTCACTAGAAGATACGTCCTTTATTTTTTTCTCTTTTTTATGGTCAGAAAGTGCCTTGCGATTTTCACGTACTGAATGTTCTTTTTTGCTTTTGATTTTGATTTTACGACTAGAAAGAGGAGCCTCCTTCCCAAAGTATGTTGATCTATCCAAGTCAACAGAGAATCTTTCTTTTTGGTCTCTTGATGGTATGGCTTCCCAGAGTCCCATGAAGTCTGTGATGGCTTCATCATTCTCGAAAATATCTATGTCAGGTTGTCCATGTTGGTCCCATTCTATTAGTTTTGGGTAGATTAGACAAAGGTCTTCGTGGGGGGATAACTTAGCTTGGCTAAATGGGACCACAGTGATAGTTCCACCAAATTGGGAATGGGATGTAGACACACCACTTAAGTAATTATTATTGATTTGTTTATCGATACACAGTTGGTCTTCTATGGTCATTTGGTCAAACATTTCTTCAAGGTGTACAGTACTAACGGACCGAGGGGAATAGTATGGGATGAGTGACTCAAAATTATGGAGGGATAACCAATCATAGTTATGGGAATTAGTCATGCTAGAATGCTAATTAGATGTCTTACTTTCTGCGTTGTCCAGGATAGTTTGATTAAGGTTCAATTGGGAATAAGAGGTTTCCACTTCTAATGGAAATAACCACTGGAATATTCTATAATTTGTTCTTGGTCTATGAGTATATCTTGGATGGTAGTCCTTGTTCTATTTTGTCCATATTCTAACCCTCTTTTGTTTCTCTTGGTGGGCGGTAAAGACAGTTCCATTAAGCCTTGTTGTCTTTCCCCTAGACCAGTCGTACCATCATATCCAAATTTTTACAACATAGTGAAACCAATCCCATATTATGACAAAGGTATCTGGGCTTGAGGTGTGTCTTGAGTGTCTTTATACAACCAAGAGTTGATATCTAGATTGAAAGGGTTCTCTTCATCTATGTCCCCCCATTTGAAAAATGTGGTTGGTGGACTTTTGAATAGAACTAGTTCTGAAGTTTCATGAGTTTCCATTGGTCGGGGCATGCCATGTGATCTGGGATTTTGAGGCATGTTAGTGATGGTAAAAGCTTCCTCATAGCTATACTCACCACACCCTTTTTCTATGATTGATATTTTCCATGCCTTTCTTGGTATGTCTTTGGGAATAGAATCAGAGGTGGAAGGAATGATTGCTTCCTAATTTGAAGGCACGTGATTATTTGTACTACTTCTTATGGTGTTGTAGTATTGGAATGGGTTGGGATCTCCTTCAATGATTATCTCTTCCCCTTGGTATGGGAACTTGATGCACTGGTGATAAGTGGAAGGGAAAACTTATATATCGTGTATCCACAACCTTCCCAGTAACATGATATATCCCAAATCTAGGTCTAGGATTTGAAATAGGGTGTTCTTTATGACAGGGCCTATCCTGAATGGTAGCATGAGGATACATTTTGATGATATTTCATCCTCATCATATGCCCTAATATTTATCCTCCTGGTGATTCAGAATAGCCCAAAGTTTTTATTACTTTCAGAGTACATATGTTTAATCCAGTCCCACCATCATTGAGGACTCTTTGGATTGTGTGTTTATGAACTTGGATAAGCAGATGCAGGGGATCATTATGCAGCGGCACATCATGGTCTATAAAGGTAGTGTTCTTGTTGGAAGTAATGTAATTTACCATGGTTTGGAAATTTTTTGGAGTCATGTCCTGCAGGACAACTGCATTTTGAAGGGCTTGATCTAAAGCTTGCTTATGCTGCGGGGATATGTGCAAGAGGTTGAACATGGAAATATGGGTAGGGGTGCACTTTAGTTGATCCACTAGACTATTTTTTGGATCAGAGGCTATTGGAGGATTAGCTGGTGTAGCTGAAGTGGAAGGCACTCCTTGCAAGAAAAATTTAGAACAGTGTGTTGTAACGACGCATTTGGCATTTGGATCTCTGATAGTAATTGTAGCAACACAGCTATCTGAAGGATTAATGCAATTTATAGTGCTATCAGAGTTAGCATAGGTGTAATTCACTTGTTTAGACAGTCCACTAGATGTGGAGGCTTTCCCTTTGTTATGATCATGGAATGTATCATTGAAGATTGTGTGATCGGTTGTACCCTTAGATTGGGTATTTGTGACATCGATAACCCATGTGTCCATTATATATTGTATGGCATTTTTCAATTGATAGAAGTTGGGTGTCTTGTGTCCTTTACCTGATGATATTCACAAAATTCATTATCATTCCACCACTTGGGTTTCATAGCACCATGTTCGTATTCTCTGATTTTGGGCAGAGTGATATTATTGGTTTGAATCAACTTTTTCAAAGCTGACTCTATCGACTCTCCTAATGGTGTGTAGTCATGTTTAGGAAATGGCAACCTTTGTGGGCATTACACATTAGGTTGGTTGTTGGACACAGCTATTGCTTGAATAGTGGGTGTGTAAATTTGAGTATTTGCCTACTGAGTGTGCACCATAGGTTTTTTATTTTTTGTGGGTTCTCCTTGTAGTGAAAACTTAGGTTGATCATAGTTGACTATTTTGATGTCAATGACACCATCATTGGTGATATTATTGTTCTTATTCCACCATTTGGATTTATCCATTGCATTCTTTTTGGTGTTTGTATGGGTAGGATCTGCAAGGATTCCTCTCTTGACCAAGTTTTACTCACACCGAACTCCTAGTTCGATGAGTTGTTTGAAGTTTGGAGCAAGCTACAATTCTATGGTGAATGACATATCTAGGTTCAGATTGTCAATGAACATGACTATTAGGTATTTCTTGGGTACATTATACATTATTCTATTTGTAGTGTTCCTCCACCTTTGTAAGAATTTAACAAAGGATTCGCCATTTTTTTGCTCAATGTCGCAGAGATCCTTGATGATGACCTTGTGTTCAATGTTATGATGGAAGTGAGCAATAAATATCTTAGCCAATTCTCCCCAAGACTGAATTCCATGGGGTAGGTGTGAGAACCATTCCATTGTTGGTCTGGCTAGACTTTGTGAAAACATTTGCATTAGGTAAGTTTTGTCATGTGCAACCTCAATGCAACTAGCAAAGAACTCTCTAATATATTCTACAAGGTTGGTATTGACTCTGTATTTGTCAAATTTGGGCAGCAAGAAGTGAGTAGGAAATAGATACATGTGCAATGAGTGGTCAAATGGGTATGGGTACAAATCCTCTTTTATGTAGGACTTGGTTTGCCCATGATTTTGTATGTCCATTATTTGGGTTTGTAGACTTTGCACTTGATGTATCAACATGTCTGTTTGAGATTAAGGAATGTTCTCAACATTGAATCTTTGTGTCATGGTAGGTATAAGGCTTCACCTCTGTGTTCCTTGTGTTGGGACATATAATCTAGTCCTTGGGACTTGGTATTGGTTTCCAAGTGTGTGATTATGATACTGGGGAATTTGATTGGTCCAATATTTTTGTTGTTGTTGGGGTTTTTGTTGTTGTTGGGATTGTGGTGGTTGTTAAAATCCTTATAGGAATGGTGTATCCTTGGGTGGATGTTGAATGAATCTCAGACCCATAGATATTGATCCCTATGGGAGTGAAGTATTTAGCCCAAAGCTAGCAGGGATAGACTGCAATGTCTGAGCAATTGCAAATAGGTTGTTGCTTGTTTGTGGAATTGATGACACAGCATGAGTGCTTGATGTAAAAGGCCACGAGGCATATGCTTGAGATAAACTATTGACCAGGGGTGCACTTAGTCGGGATCCCATTATGCTTTGTGTGGATGATGTGCTAGCTTGATTTGCAGATCTAGTTTGGTTTGACACAGTCTACGCTATTGTCGTTGTCGTTGATGATGGAAGAGACAAAATTTGGGATATCACGGATTTTTTTGAGAGGATCAAGTTTTTATTTGTCTTTCTAGAGGGTTCTCAAGCCATATTATTGACACATTAAATTCAACGGGGAGTTTGACTCCCTTCTTAATTAACATGGCTAGGAATGTTTCAGGGTTTCTCTCCAAAACAAAATCAACTACTTGTGTGAAATAGGCATCTTGCTCAATGTCCTTGAGTTCCTCCTCTATGACATATTGAAATATGGTTGGTCTACGAGGACCAATAGGATGCATATTCTCAGTGTAAAGAGAAGGATCAGTGTTTCTAAATGGGTCGTCCTTTTGCTCTTTTTCCCATGGGGGAAATTGGTTAATATAGGATTCATCGGGTTGAGTTATAGCCTTTGACCTAGTATAAGGTCCTCCACAGGGTGTGACAGACATGGTGTTATCCAAGTTTTGAACTAAAATAAGTGATATAAAGCAAACAAAAAAGGATAACCTCTCGAGGAGAGTCCGAGTTATGTTTGACAAGGGTAATTCTAGGGACAAATTTTGACTTCTCTTTATCTTAGACTTTGGTGATGTAAGATATTGATTCTGATTGTTGTCTTAGATAAGACAAAGTCACTGATAGAGATTGATGAATTTGAGATAAAGGGATCAAGATAACCTAGTCTAAACTTTTGAACTACCAATGTTTAAACAATAGTCGAACTCTCAAAAGGGATGATCTTAGATGTTTAGAGATTCACACAATATTCTTCATTTTTCCTAGGATGTGTACATTGATCTTTCACATGAAATGGAGAATCTTTCCAAGGTTTTTAGACTGATAAAAGTTCAAAGTGCTAGCAGAGGAATCCAAATTTGCCGATCGAATAAATGCACAGGTTGATAGATCGATTGCGGCACAAGGCTAGGTCAAATGCGTTAAATATTCAACGATTGAGGCAATAAAAGGATTGATTATGGTAACAAAGTGCTTGATTGCGATAAAACTCCATCAATTGTAGTAAAAATCCATCAATTGCGACAAACTTCCGTCAATTGCAGTAAAGTGTGTCAGTCTTGAAAAATGATAGTAATTGGGAATCTGTCTGGTAAAAAAGATGATCTCTCTGGAATAGTGATGTGATTCCTGGAACATATGTTGGTTGACACACTAGACCTCAAACACATTTGACTCATTTTGATAGTTTTTTTATGTTGGTTTTGCTTTTTTAAAACCGGTCATACAAACAAGCACAATAGACAAAGTGTTTTGAAGATCTAAGACTGAAATGTGTATGTTTTACAACTTTTGCCAGTTGCAATATTTTCACGTGGTCAAAACAAAGATAGTCAGATTAATCAAGGTCAATTTTGGCTTCAAGATGAAATATTATAGGCACAATGCTTTGATGTTATTTGGCTCACACAACAATCATCACGCTACTAGGACACGAAGATCCACGACATAGGTTCCCATGTTTTTGTCATTGCCAAATACTATTTTCGTGCTAATGAAGATCTCTTTCATCAACACAATATCCTCGAACCCATATGTTGGGAAATTTTGCAACCCCTTGCACTATAATAAGATACTTGTTCGAAGGTGAAATGGGTAGGTCTCTAATTAATGGGTTGTAGTAGGGTCTGTGGAGTCTATCCAATTGGTTTGTATGTATGTGACTCACTTAAGAGCCTAGTTAACCATGCTGGCTACTTAGGGTTACTTCACCCAATCTAGGCTATCATCAACACACCTCACCCGAGCTTGGATAGATATAAAACATAACTTTGGCTTGCATCTTGTTTATATACCGATCAGAAGGATTACCGGTTTAAGTTCGTTCTCTGAGGAAGAAGCGCATTCCCCAGACAGGCCTTTCTAAAAAAGTATTGTAAGATCTAAAATGTGGGCCCAATTTGTAACATAAGAGATATTACATTTAAGAATTAATTAATGGATGATATAGGTGATTGTAATGAGTATGTGTGTGAGGAGGGTAGGATTGTTCTCTTAATCCCAAATTTCTTAAAGGGAAGTCCAAATTGATTAACCCTAAATAAAGGATCAATGCATAAGTGAATCAACCTATTAAGGATATGGATTAAAGAGAGAAACCTTAATTCTCATTTTATAGAAGAGAGTGGTGTGTGATAGATTTAATAACTTTAATTGAATTGAATAGGAGAAATGTACTAACCTTGAAATATTGCAGATCTAAAGAATGTTGTTTTCTAAAGCCTGTGTTGAGTTTCCAGAAAATGTGAGACTAGATCTGGAATGGAAACGTAGAGACGAACAAAACCCAAAAATCTTTTTCCATTCTAACACAATTTTGATTTGTACCCTCAAGTCAATGTCACCATTGACCCAGAATTTTTGATTGCGCCCTAGGGCATAATCAACCTAAAAAGTCTCAAACTGAAATTTTGTTTTCAGATCCTGAAAGTTTGCCAAAAAGGGTATCCAAATCTCTATCCTGATCCTCTATTCTGAACCTATACCTGCAAGAAAAATGGTTTGTTTGTTGGGGGGAGGGGTTTGCCTTAGTCAAACCCCAATTTAGGAATTAACCTTGAAATCAATAATTGAAATAAAGAATGCTAGCAAGTAGTAGAAGTAAATCTAATAATGAAGGTATGATATTCAAATAGATATGCAATTGTATTTCAAATGTAAACAAGTATGTAAATATGAAAGCTTGGACTCAATTAGAAACCATAAACCTCCATGATTGTATGCTTGGAATCCACCTTGAAAGGAGAATGAATGATTCTTGAGGATGCACAAAGGATCTTGAAGGAAGATCACACCACCATGATGGATAGATCTAGGGCTTGAATGATGAATCTTGAATGTTTGAACCAAATCCCTTCAAAGGCTTGAAAGCTTGAATCCTTGATCTTCAATGGAGAACTTGAATGCTTTGAAATCTTTAAGACATGTAGAACAATGGATGTTTGAACTTTTTTCTTGATGACTCCTTGCTTGATTTGATAATTTGTGCTTAACCTTGCTTTATGCTTCACATAGAGAGACTTGGAGAAAATGAGAGGAGAAAACTTTCTTATATATGAAACTAGGGCACAATCTTCTAGAGAGGCCGACAAAGGAGAATTAAATTCCAATTAAACTCATGCCCCTAAAAGAGGACCTATATTAAATATAATTTAAGAATCATTGCTTCGAAACCCAAAACAGCCGACCCAAAAGCAGGAAATGAATTTTTGTGTACCTCCGATAGCCGACTGACTTCTAGATTTGAAGGGGGACCCAGGTCAAGGTCGAGGTCATCCTTGACCTAGGTCAAGGTCGAGGTCGACCTTGACCCAGGGAGTCAGAACCCCTGGAAAACATGCTAGTTGGGATAGAAGGTGCCTGGAGAGGCCCAGTCAAGGTCCTAAACAGACACATAAGTGAGAGAGAATGCAGAAATGAGGGGACAATATGATGGTGGTCAAAAACACCCCCTAAGGAGGGATAAACATTCTTAACATGGAAGTGTTTCCATTTTAAGATGATACAAGTATAAAGGTTGTTAATCTAACAGATTTTTGCAAGCACACCAATGACTCAAGACACAAGATTAATCGATTAAGCACCAGAGTTTCATGTGTAAACTAAGATATCATCCATACATGCACGTGTGTTCAGTTTTAAGCCCAAAGTAGATGAATATTGCTTGTAATTTTAATGCACCAAAATCAACAATTTTTTTGCCTTTGTTCAATTTTTAACCACCATGTCAATTTTAAGCACCAAATTGAAAAAGTGAGTTCGTGATGTTTTTCATACACTTTTCTTTTTAAAGCACCAAAAAGAGAAATGAGTTGATTTTATGTTTCTTTGTTAAATTGTTTCCTCTCCACAAGTTGTCAAAAAGTTATTAGTACTAAAATATTCTAACAATCAAATGAATAATATTCAGGAACTCTGGGATTGTTAAGACCGTTAAGGCTAATGGTAACCTTGTACTTAGCTGCAAAAAAATTGAGAGAATCTAGATACCTGTTGAAATATTTGCTTTGATATTCTGATGTGATTACCAAGATTGTTCTTTATTGTGTGCGATAGTTAGCGGTTCTCCTTTGTTAGAATAAATGAGAGGGGGGGGTGAATCAGTGGCCTCAAAAATTAATCCAATAAATCAACCCAAAAACTTAGTACTATAATTATAAGCCTCTATTTATCTTCATTCCTACAAGATGTATGCCTTGAAATAATCTTATCAAATAACTATTGTTCAGAGTTCACTGTTTAAACCTTATTCTTAAGCTTTACTGAATAGCAATCTAGCCTTTACTGAAATACAGTAAATAACTTAGTGTTTAACAATCAATCCTATTTTAGTAATGTGTAAAGAAAAACATCAAAGCAATGAATCATAAACACATTTGACACATGGATTTTTAACATGGAAACCATGTTAAGGGAAAAACCACTTGGGACTGGTAACCCAAAATTTTCACTCTTCTGAAGTGAGCTTGGTGAAGAGACAACCCTGTTAAAGGTTACAAACACATTGTTAAGTGCAACCTTGGTAGAGGATTTATCACTAATAGTTTATCACTTGATATCTGGAGTTCACTATGCTATCTTCATGATAAACATTTTGATACTCCTTGGAATGTATCTCAATATATAAAGGATTGTTAAATCCTGCTCGATTAAGAGACTTTCTGATCCAATGCTTAAACTGAAATAGTATATGATCTGTCCATAAATACAACTTAGACTTGTAGATGTTTAGATCTATTGTAAGCTCATAATTATTTTCTGATCAATGTTTCTTTTCTGTCCTTTTGCTCCACTTCTTTCTGCTTGGTGATGCTGTGCTTCTTTGTTGCTCGATGTCCGCAGAAATATTCGCTTTGTTCTTTAGCTTGTTTGATTAGGACTGTATGAAGTCTTCTTCACCAATATTCTCTTCAGTATCTTCTTCTCTATTCACCCCTAATTCATAATGAATTATCTTGTCTCTCCTATAGACATAATTTCACCGTTTCTAAGTCCTTGACTTTCTTGTTCTTGGCGTGATCCGCAATTCTCGCTTTAAATCTTACTTTAGTTTTATCCTGTAGATTTATCCTTGACAACTGGAATAAAACAACTTTAAAAATCTATCTTATTTTGGCTTTTAACTTATTGATGAAAACAATGTGATCAACCAATTAACTCCATATTTAGCTCTTTCTAGCTAAGTCTTTTATCGTTTCTAAACTTTAGTTCTTTTCAATGTTTAACTCAATGTTAGCTTTGGTCTTGACTTCAGTTGTCCTCGAGCATCTCTGTCTGTCGGGTTTGTCTGTCCATCAGGTAACACTATGGTTCTGCTCTCGGTAATGCTTGATCGGGTATCTTGCTCGGGTATCACTGTGACTCTTCTCTCGGGGTTCTCTATTCGTCGGGGTGCACTGTCTATCGATGTTTGTTGTCACTTAGTGCATACTAAAATTATATGCATTACTGATAGTATAACCTTTATCTCTTTTGTTCTTTAAAGTCTTTGACAATATGTATATAACCAATCAGAGTATCTCAAGTTCACATCAATGACAATACAATACATTAACTGATTTAATGTCTTGTATTAACTTTTTGCAGCTCAGTGATCATCAACTTAATATCTTCAAACATTCAATCAGTTATAGTTCATCAATCTCTCCCTTTGGCATTGATGGAAACATACTACATTACTACTAATATAATATGGAATATATCATTTGTAGTTCATCAATCTACCAAAATTATTGTTCTATAACCAATACAACTTTCTGGCTCTCGGTAAGCTCTTCTAGCTTAGATTTGTTTCTTGCAAAGTGTTTTCTTTAATATTTATTCCTTTACTGGATAGATGTAGTAGCTTCTAATTCTGTCTCTCCCTTTGATGTAGAATCTCTTCTCTAATTTTTTCTCTCCCTTTGATTGTTCCTCTCCTTGATAATCTCTTTTGCCTTTGACAACAATAGATATTTCTCACATGGATATATTCTCTCCCTTAGGATACTTCTCTCCCTTTGGATGATTATGATAGATATTTCATATGGATATAATCTCTCCCTTTGACAACAATGCCAAAGTATATCCTTTCTCCTTTTTATAATATACTCCTTGAATTTCCCTATCCATCAACAATACAATGACTCTGGTGTTCGGTGTAGATAAGTACATTTCTGTGTATTGATGTATCTTTGCAGTCCATCTTTTTGCTTTCATCAACATGAATGATCTTCTAATTATGTGTATGCTGATGCAGCCTCCTAGTTATCTTAATGACCAATAGACAAGGGTCGGACCCTTAGTCTCTTTCTCAAGTACTCAAATGTATCTTTAGGCAATGACTTTGTCAATATGTTAGCTAATTGTTCCTTGGATTGAACATATTCCAGTATCACTTCTTTCTCTTGCACTTGTTCCCTTAAGTAATGATACTTGATAGCAATATGATTTGTCTTAGCATGCATGAAAATATTATTTGATATGTTTATTGCACTGGTATTATCACAATAGATAATCACTGGTTCAAAAAATTTCATATTCATACATTCCAGTAATTGTTTGATCCATGCAATGTTAGATCAATATGCAGCAGCAACCACATATTTTGTTTCTGCAATAGATTGTGAGATGCATCCTTGCTTCTTACTTATCCATGTGACAAGTCTTTCACCCATGAAGAATGCTCCCCATGTTGTCCTCTTTCTGTCATCTAAGTTTACAGCCCAATCAACATATATATAGACTTGAAGCTCAAATTTTCCTTCTCTTTTATACCCTAATCCATAGTCCTCGGTATTCTTTAGATATCTTAGAATTCTCTTGACAACAGTCATGTGTGATTCCTTGGGATTAGCAGAGAATCTTGTAACTATTCCAACTCCATGTGCTATATCTGGTCTAGTATGAACAACATACATGAGTTTGCCAATCATTGATCTATATAAGGTATGATTTACCTCGGTTGACTTGTCTTCTTTTGTCAGCTTGCATCCGGTTTCCATAAGTTTTCCAACTGGCTTGGAATCTTCCATCTTGAATATCTTCAACACTTCCCTGATGTATTTTAATTGTGTGATATATATGCCTGCATCCTGTTGAAGAATTTGTAGACCAAGAAAGAATTTGATCTCCCCAAACATTGACATCTCAAACTCTTTTCTCATCTCATTAGTAAAATATTTACATAACACATAATTACCCCTAAATATGATATCATTAACAAATATTTCAGCAATCAAAATGTTATCATCAGTATCTTCTTTTAAATACAAATTGTTGTTTTCACTTGTTCTTAAAATTCCAATACTTATGAGATAGAAGCGAAGTCTTTCATACCTGGCTCTCGATGATTTTTTTAATCCATACAAGGCTTTGTGTAGTCTAAAAACCATGTTTCTCTTGTTAGGATCAACAAACCCTTCTGATTGTTCAAAGTATACCTCTTATTATAGTATTCTATTTAGGAATGCAGATTTGACATCCATTTGGTATACCTTGAATCCTTTGAATGCAACATAAGCAAGAAGAATTCTTACTCCTTCTAGTATAGCAATGGGTGCAAAGGTTTCTCCATAGTCAATACTTTCTTCTTGTGCATACCCCTTGCATACTAATCTTGCTTTGTTTCTTGTGACTTCTCCATCCTCATTGAACTTGTTTCTGAATATCCATTTGGTACCAATGACATTCTTGTCATATGGTTTAGGTACTAATGTCCATGTTCTATTCTTCTCAATCTTTTCTATCTCTTCATTTATATCACTGAACCATTCTTCATTTTCTAGTGCAGTATTAACAGATTTAGGCTCAAAATCACAAATTAAATATCTAGTGTTCAGTGACTTACTTCTTGTTCTCATTCCATACTTTTTGTCTCCTATGATCTGGTTCTGTGGATGGTGTCTTTTGACATACTTGACAAGTATCTATTCAACTCTGTGTTCATCATTCTGATTATCATTTTGACCTTCATTTTGATCTCCATCGCTCGAAACATCATTTTAAGCAATTTCCTGATTTTTGGTATTTGCAGCCTGATGCTCGAGTGCATTGTTCTGTTGCTTAGGAGCGATACACTATTGCTTGGGCAGAGTATCAGGTTCTTCATTGTATACAAACCTGATGTAGTCTACTTTCCTCATCATGTTTCTCATAAAATTCATCTATTCTGACATTTTCTCTTTCAATTGTCTTGTTAGAGGACTTGTTAAGACTTTTATAAGCCTTGCTTTTGGTGGAATACCCTAGAAAGATTCCTTCTTCACTTTTGGAGTCAGATTTCCATTTCTATCATCTTTCAAAATATAACATTGACTTCCAAAAATTCTGAAGTAACTTACATTGGGTGTGTATCCATATCATAGCTCATAAGGTGTCTTTTTGGTGTCTTTCTTCAATTGAACTCTATTTAATGTGTAGATAGTAGTACTGACATCTTCCCTCTAGAATGTTTGAGTGATGCTTTTCTCAATCATCAGTGTTCTTGCACAATCAACAATGGAATTATTTCTTCTTTCAACAATCCCATTTTGTTGTGGTGTTCTTGGTGCAGAAACCCATCTTTTAATTCCATGCTCATCACAAAAGTTAGTGAATTCATCAGAAATAAATTCTCCTCCTCTATCTGATCTTAAGCATTTCATTTCCTTACCACTTTGTTTTTCTAGAATACCTTTATACCATTTAAACATCTTGAATGCTTCTGATTTCTCTTTTAAGAACATAACTGTCATCATTCTAGAATAATCATCTACAAATAGAATGAAGTATCTATCACCATAGTAGCTCTTAGTTCTCATGGGTCAACATAGATCAGTATGGACTAATTCTAGAATAGCATTAGATGTATGGGTTTTTCTCTTGAAACTATACTGTTATTTTACCTTTTTGACAATTCTTACACATGATAAGGTCGGGCCTTGACATGCTCAGTAAGCCTCCTACTTTTCTTTTATTGCTTATCTTAATCATGTTGTAAAAAATCACATGACATAACCTTTTATGCCACAACCACATGTCTTAATTTCTATCCATTAAACAAGTGGTTATAATATCATCAAGATAGAATAGGTTACCTTTTGTCTGTTCACTAGTTTTGATGAACCTTCCTGATTCATTAAAGATCTTTGCATTTTTGTTCTCAAATGCAACTCCGCGACCTATGTTATTTAGCTGTGAAACACTCAATAGGTTATATTTAAGTCCTTTTACCCAGTATGGATTTTCACATCTAATCATATTATTTAACATTATGGTTCCTTTACCTTCTACTGGATAAGGTGAATCATTACCCATTCTTACTGATCCACCGTTATAATACTCAAAAGTTTCAAACTTTTCTTTATCTTCAGTCATGTGGTGAGTGCAACCACTATCTATAATCCATAAATAATTCTTACTAACCTTAGATATGAGTGCAATCTCAACATGCCTTTCCTCTTTGTCTAAATCATCCTTCATGGAAACAAATACCATCTCAATATCTTCGTCAGATTCGGTGTCAGTATCTCCACCTTTGTTCTCCACCAGGTAACAAGCTTTCTTCCCTTTGTCCTTGTCTTCTCAGGTATCTCTTATGTTAGATTGTCAGTTTCTTCAGTTTTCTATGTTATCACCTCCGTCAAACTTCTTTTCATATGATCTGTCACTATTTCTATCTTCTTTTCTTTTGTTAGGACATCTAGCAACAAAGTGTCCAATCTCTTGACAATTAAAACACACCAATGGTAATTTACCTTTGTATCTACCTTTGCCTCTCTGCAATATTCTAGCCATTAGTGCTTCAATCTCATCAAGTTCTTGGTCATCACTATCACTTTCACTATCATTTCTCATAGTGTGTTTATGACTTGACTTACTTATTTTCAAAGAAGATTTGAATGCAAACTCAATAAATGATAAGACATTGTTATCAAAGTTATTAATCTCAAATGCAATAAGTCTACCAACTAAACTATCTAGAGTGACATTGTTATTTTCTACTGCTCTCATTTCTTGTATAGCAGATACTCTAATAGCATAGACATGCAGTAAAGTTATTAGGATTTTACTTACCACTATTTCTTCTTCAAGTACACCTCCAACTCCTCGGATAGCATTGACTACCTCTTTGATTTTGCAGCTATATTGAGTGATATTTTCTCTTTCTTTCATTCTCAGGTCATCAAATTTACCTCTTAGGCTTTCTGCCTTAGCTCTTAGCATATTTACATCTCCTCCATGTACTAGCTTCAATTTGTCTCACATTTTCTTTTTAGAGGTGCATGTTTTGACATCTTCAAATTCAACATCGAAGAGTGAGGAAGCAAGTTCTATCATCATAGAATTGTGCTCATTCTTTTCTCTCAATTGATCAAGTGTGTGAGGTACTATAGAAAACACATATTCAATATCCAAGTATTGAGTAACATCATTTCCAATACCTGATAGGTAGAGTCTTATCCTGCTTTTTCATGATGTAAAGTTGTCTTTATTCAACTTAGGCACATCCCGTTTGCTCATCTCGTGATCTTTAGCTTAGGTCTTGAAACCTTCCTTCTAAGCACACAAGCTTTGATACCAATTATTAGAATAACTGAGAGGGGGGGGGGGAGTGAATCAGTGGCCTCAAAAATTAATTCAATAAGTCAACCCAAAATCTTAGTACCACAATTATAAGCCTCTAGTTATCTTCAGTCCTACAAGATGTATGCCTTGAAATAATCTTATCAAATAACTACTGCTCGGAGTTCATTATTTAAACCTTATTCTTAAGCTTTACCGAATAGCAGCCTAGCCTTTACCGAAATATAGTAAATAACTTAGTGTTTACCGATCAATCATGTTTTAGTAATGTGTAAAGAAAAACATCAAAGCAATGAATCATAAACACATTTGACACATGGATTTTTAACGTGGAAACCCTGTTATGGGAAAAACCACTTGGGACCGGTAACCCAAAATTTATACTCTTCTGAAGTGAGCTCAGTGAAGAGCCAACCCTGTTAAAGGTTATAAACACACTGTTAAATGTGACCTTGTTACAGGATTTATCACTAATATTTTATCACCTGATATCTGGCATTCACTATGCTATCTTCATGGTAAACCTTTTGATACTCTTTGGGATGTATCTCAATACATAAAGGATTGTTAAATCCTGCTCGGTTAAGAGACTTTTTGATCCAATGGTTAAACTAAAATAGTGTATGATCTGTTCATAAATACAACTTAGACTTGTAGATGTTTAGATCTATTGTAAGCTCATAATACCTTTCTGATCAATGTTTCTTTTCTATCCTTTTCCTCCACTTCTTTCTACTCAGTGATGTTGTGCTTCTCTGTTGCTCTGTGTCCGTAGAAATATTAGCTTTGTTCTTTAGCTTGTTTGATCAAGACTGTATGAAGTCTTCTTCACCATTATTCTCTTCAACATATTCTTCTCTATTCACCCATAATTCATAATAAATTATCTTGTCTCTCTTATAGACATAATTTTACAGTTTCTAAGTCCTTGACTTTCCTGTTCTCGGTGTGATCCACAATTCTCATCATTCTTTATTTAAAGCTTTCTTCATTTTTATCATGTAGATTTCTCCTTAACAACTAGAATAAAACATCTTTAAAACTCTAGATTATCTTTATCTTTTAAGTTGTCGATTAAAACAATGTGAACAACTAGTTAACTCCATATTTAGCTCTTGCCAGCTAGGTTTTTTGTCATTTCTAAACTTCAGTTCTTTTCGGTGTTTAACTCCTTGTTAACTTTGGTCTTGACTTTAGTTGTCCTTGGGCATCTCTGTCTGTCGGGGTTGTCTGTACATCGGGTAACACTGTGGTTCTTCTCTCGGTAATGCTTGATTGGGTACCTTTCTTGGGTATCACTGTGACTCTTCTCTCGGGGTTCTCTAGCCATCGGGGTGCACTGTCCGTCGGTGTTTGTTGTCACTTAGTGCATACTGATAGTATAACCTTTATCTCTTTGTTTCTTTGAAGTCTTTGACAATATGTATATAACTAATCAGATTATATCAAGTTGACATCAATGACAATACAATACATTAACTAATTGAATGTCTTGCATTAACTTTCTGCAGCTAGGTGATCATCAACTTTATATCTTCAAACATTCAATCAGTTATAGTTCATCACTCATTATGACTTCTCTTAGTGATCTAGAACCCGAGGTTCATCTGATTATCCTTTTGGCCATATGTCATTTTCTCATTCCTACATAAAAACTAAGAAACAAATCAGATCTGATTAATAAATTGATAAAACATAGCAATTGCGAAATTCTTCCGTGAGATACGAAATAAATATGTCAGATGCGAAATTCTAGCAGGTGATTGTGGTAAACTAATGTCAATTGTGGTAATATTATGTCGATTATGGCACTATTCTATCAATTGTGAAATTATTCTGGCGATTGCAAAATAGATCGGTCAATTGCGAAAAAATACCAGAAATAGAGATAGAAAACTACATAAAATGATTGTGAAACCCACAAATCGATTGCGACATTAAACCAGTCGATTACCGCAAAGTTTTGTCAATTGCGACAAACTTTAGTCAATTGCAAAATTACAAGATTATCAAAAAATTAAGAAAAAAATAAATATGTGGTCGTACGAACGAGGCCAAGAAATTTTGTTTGTCATCTTCAAGCGATTATTGAGTTGTTTGATTCATGTTGGGCTCACCAAAATGTATAGGTTGTATTTTGTTCGCTCAATAACAAGGGTTAGTAGCACTGATTTGCAATGGGGAAATCAATCATTTACTAAGAACGAACCTACAAACTATAAAATAACAAACAAAGATAGAGGAAAAAAATGAATGCAAACCACAGTGCTCAAGGCTTATATTGCTTCTCTCTACTCCTTTTGAAATGTTGTGTGTGTGGTGCTCAATATTGGTGTCGACAACGTCTATGACTTAGGAGTGTTGAGAAAATGATAATGATATGATCACAAGAATGCTTAATGCTTCACATGAGAATCCTACAGAGTAAGTGTGCACAAAAGCTTGAAATCATGGATCCTTCAAATGGTTGTGAAGGGTTGATTATATAGAACATGGAAAATGATTTGAATGGTTGAGATTGATCCCAAAGATTAGATAATGAATGGTTGAGATCAAAAGGAGATGGAGAAGTAATCAGTAAACTCTACCTCTTCAATTAGGAGAGAAGAGGTGATGTTTTAGTTAACTTTGGAGCAACTAGTAAACTCCACCTCTTCAACTTGGAGAGAAGAGATACTGTTTTAGTTTAATTAAGGAGCAATCAGTAAACTCCACCTCTTCAACTTGGAGAGAAGAGATAATGTTTTAGTTTAACTGATAAGCAATCAGTAAACTCCACCTCTTCAACTTGGAGAGAAGAGGTAATGTTTAGTTAAGTGAAAAGTTGATCATGAGTTGCCTTTTTGAACTTGAGAAAGGATTTATTTGAATATTTAATGGATTTTTGTAATTAAAGTATTCAAACATGTGATAATTGAATTCTTTTTTATTTAGAATTGAATTATTGAATGAAATTAAATTAATTTAATGAAATTAATTTAATTAGAAGGATTAATTAAGAAGTTCAAATATTTAAATTTAAACTTTAAGAAATCAAATTTAATTAATTAATGAAGATTAATTAATTATATAAAATTAATTATTTAAATAATTTTGGGGAAATGATTAAATGATTTTGGGAATGGATCTAGAAGAAATAGATGATTAATTAATGATTAAAAAATATTAATTGATAGATGAAAATTAGTGTTTTAATGTAAGGTCGCAAGTATGTCCATTTTAGGGTGTCTACAAAAACTAACCGTGCTTGATCAAATAACAAGAAGAAAACCTAATATGAATTTTTTTGAGCTATTACTGAGAACATAGGTAGCCATGTACAATCCAATGCCTAGTTTAGGGCTAGAGAGTCAAATATTGGGTTATATTAAATTCCCATAAACACCAAAGCAAAAATCATTGGGTAATATGGTATGTTGATTCTTGGAATCGACACATCCCTCTCATATTGGTCTGAAACTCTTACTTATGTATCCATCACATATATTAATTACTATTGTTCATACACATAATTTTAACTCTGTCCTTGAAGGAGAGAAATGGATAAACAATATAGATTACATTCAAGAGTATAAAGTTGAATTCAAACAAGCCCTTAGTTTATTAAACTCAAATAATTGATATACATTCTATGGAGACAATTCCATGTCAGCTACAATATTTTTGCATAAAATTAAATGACTATATTTATAGAAATAAAAATACAATTGTACTTGAGCCCCCGCTCCCAAAACCTAGGATATTTCTACATACATGCTAACTCTACCATATTTTCTCAGCCCCTTTGCTTCAGCCATGGAATCCCTTTTATAACACAAGGGATACAACAAGCTACTGGCCAAAATCATTCCAAAAGCATACTCAACCACCGAGGGTTTTTTGCAGAGGAGTGCCTTCACCACGAATGATTGTCTATCCATTTTGTCTTCTAGCACGATTGTTGTTTTGGCTTATCACTGGCCAGTAAGTCAAAGTGACTTAGTGTCCATGGGAGGTCTATGAGCCATTCCACTATCACACCTGGTGGTTCAACATTACAATAGAGCAGCAAATGCAAGACGTGCATGCTCATGTGACTAAAAGGAAGCCCCCGACAAATGATACTTATGTTCCCCCTTCTGAGGATGGGAGGATTTTGATGAGTCTTAGAGGGTGCTAAATACCCATGAGTCCTCATTTCCTAGCTATACAACCAACTCCTCCCACTTAACCCACCCTTATAATCGATTAAGGGGCAACAAAGCAAGAGCTAGCTCCACGAGTCTCTTGGACCTAGGAATTTGGACGTCTCTATAGCCACCCCATAGGCTTTGGACAACTTTGTAGCCACAAGACAGTGCATCTTTATGGCTAAAATCCTTGTAAACATCCGGTAGCACTATTATACACAACCATACTACAACCTCTATGGAAAACTTCATTTTGGTAATATAACTTGATGAATTGCAGACTTCACAAACTCACTCTTGAATACAAGTGTGTATCCCCAAATGTTATTTATCTATCATTCTGAAGCTTTGTCCTCTGCTTTCCTTCTTTACATTTCATGGCGACAATCTAATGTTTTTCCTTGATGTAACATCCCCTAAGCAAATCCTACAACAAAGATCTTGAACTCATTAAAGACTAGTCATAGCTAACCTGAATTTGACACTTAAGGTCCTTTGACAGAAAAATGCATTAATCATTCCCTTGGTTGATTGAAAATCTCACTAATTCGACTTGCAAAATGTCACTTCATTCCTTGGGATCCTCAGCTCTTTGCTCAACTTCATGAATGCATCATCAAACACCCTTGACCTTGCCCATTTGGCACCTTGCAACTTATGTTGCAACACATATCACCTCTGGATAGGCACTTCCTTTCATTTCATCGAGCCCAAAAAAGATACCATGTGCCTCCGTTATAGCTTTTATCCCATTTGAAAATCCCACACGGGACGACCGGGTCCACTTTCTGCCTTAGGCTTTTAAAACATCATCTCACACCTTCGCACAAGCCTGAGGTACTTTTCCTTATTCTATCGAGCTTGAAGAGCTTAAGTATTGGCACAAGTATTATATCACTTTGTCATGTTTTTTCTGTCCCATTCTTAGGTTATCTCAACAATTTGATCATGAACTTTGTTTTTTAGTTGTTTTTAAGTCAGTCTTATGGACCTGATGTCAACATTTCACCATTGACATGCCCTAAGGAAAATGATAAGACTTGGTACATTCGTTGCAATTTCCTCATCGAATATGTAGACTAGGGATTAATAAGTCCTAACAGGGAGCCCCAAATTTACCTCCTCATCTGAGCAGCAGCATAGGACAATGATGCCTATATAATAATTTGGGGGGATGAACAAATATCTCAAGAAATGGAATTTCCCTAGGAAGAACACGAGTTGTTGATGGAAGGAAACCTAAAACAAGAGAACTTAGGATAATAGGGCTCGTTGCTACAGCTGAGCAAGTGACAGGTGGAGAACTAGAACAAAAGTGATTCCCAATAGGTATTATTATGAGGTTTAGCACCTAGTTGCTGATTCTATTCATAAAAATTTCTAAAACTTATTGAGATATGTGCATGAACCTATCCACATATATTTTTGTTGATTCCAGTCTTCTATGCGATCTATCTATATTAATCTTACATGTGATTCAATGAATGTTATTGTAAAGTAGTTATGTATATACAATTGTCTTATGCACTTCAAAGTTATCAAATTTCTGTCATGTTGTAAAAACACTTTGATAAATAGAATGATACTTTAGTTTTCTACATCTCAGTTAAGATTTTGGAAGACTCATCTAAGGGGTCCCACTTGGTGAGAAATTCCACTCATTTGGTTTAGTTACTTTTTTGTTCAATAATTAGTTTAAATTTTAGCAACTGACTATTCTTGCAACCATTGGAACTATGTTCTGTGACTATTCCTGCAGCCATTGGACCTATGTTCTGTGACTACTCCTATAGCCATTAGAGCTCTTTTCTGACTGCTCCTAAAACCATTGAAACTTTGTTCTCTAACTATTCCTACATCTATTGAAACTTTGTTCTGTGACTGTTCTTGTAGCCATTGGACTTGTTGGAGATCTTTCCTTGAGGACTACTCCTGCAACCATTGAAACTCTACTCTCTGAATGTTCTTGTATCCATTGGAACTCTATTTTGTGACCGTTCCTGCAGTAATTGGACATGTTGGAGATCTTTCCCCGAGGACAACAAAAATAAACTCAACAAGGATTGAACAACCTTATTCACTTTAATTTGGGTTCAATGTAGGATTTATATTGAACAAAAATTTTGCAAATCCAAATTCACTTCAAGCTGGGTCCGTTGTAGCATGTATATTGAACAACCTTTTTGTGGACCCAGACTCGGACGTAGACGTGCCCTCTTGACTCATTTTTTCAAGCCAATAGCATTGACCCCTTGTTCAACTTATGACATTGCAAGTGGTAATTTTTTTAACTGCTAAAGGTCGACTCACAAGTTTGTGTCCACTACCAGTTCATGATCTAAAATGCTGCGAGTGCAATGAGCATTTCATCAAACCCTCACAAAATTTACTATTATTATGACCTGACTCATGTAGATCTACAAGAGAAACTCCAAGCAATTTTACACGCAGCCTTTAATCCTAAGAAACTTAGACCACAATTGAAGCACTATCCATAGATTGAAGACAAGATAATGAAACTCGACAAGGTTCCATAGGACTTAGGAGGGTATTCCTACTTTTAAGTCTACACACATGATAAATCTATCTTAGCAGCAAAATTCAGAGTTGTTAATGGGGATAATTCTCTAATTCATATGAATGGGACTTTTATTTCATCACTTGAACAATTAATCCATTCAGCATCAAACACCACTAAGAATAAAATTGTGTTACTCCTACTATTACTCACATTAAATTGTGGGGATTCCACTTTTCACTTTGAAAACAAGATCAACAATATTATATGCACATCACATAACCATTCTTAATAATTCATTTCACGAAATACAATTCTCATTTCATTTATTAAAATAATTACAATGCTCTTAGAACAAAAGGCAATAATAAATGGAATACACGACAGAAAATGTGTCTGCAAAGTATGAAAATCCCTTGATCATTTCAACTTTAAAGTTTTTTTACACTTCAAATTAGAGACAATCGTATGACAGAACTCAACAATGAAATTATGTATCAAGAAAAATGATATATTACACTTTAGAAATTCGAGGCTACTTATTATGAACCTTGACTCTTGACACTTTACAATTTTACAACAATATGCCTACTTATGCAAAATTTAGAAGATTTGGAAAATTTAAGAAAAGAGGAAAAAGAAGAACTAACAAAGAAGAAGATAAATAACCATCTGGATGTGTGCAAGAAGATGAGTCCACTTGAGGCCAAACTTTTTACCTTATTCATTTTTTGGAAATCGTACTTCAAGAAATGGGGTGATGTTTTCAAAAAGCGGGGTAACATTCTGCTTCGAGACCCTGAGCCTAAATTCAAATTGTCACCCCGTAGGAGATGGGGTCTCGAGGCTAAATGTGGTCTCGCTTGAAATGGGGTGACATTTGAAATGCTACCCCCTTTCAAAATGGGGTGATGTTTCAAACGTGACCCCGTTTCGAAAACTATAAATATTTTTTTTGGGCGATTATTGTCATTTTCAGTTAGTGTGATCCCGCTTTTGTGCTCTACCCCATTCTGTTTTTGACAAAATTCTCTCGAGTGATGACTTTTTCAACATTTTTTTACTTTTATCGTGATTTTTTTCAATTTTTTAGTATTATTTACTATTTTTAAATATTTTTCTAATAAAATTTGTTATTTTTTCCCTTCAGAGCTGCACCTCTTCAGTTGTTGTCTACTCCACCTGCACATCTTCGTTTGCCATCTACAACACCTCCACTTAGGTCTTTTTTTAAATATATTAAGTTTAATTATTGTTTGTATTATTTTTTAATAGTATTTATTGTTATTTTTATTATTAAAAATGCATGTATGTCAAATTTATTTAGTAACTTATTGTACATAAATGTTAAATTTAGTTTAATATATGTATTTAATTTTTTCTTGTATTTAGAATATATAGATGTAATTTTGTTTGTATTTTTATCTAAAAATGTATAAACCACACATGTACAATAGAAAATTAAAACAAATGAGAAACCCACACCACATACCTAAAACTGATAACTTGTAATCTTAAATTTTTAACACATAATAGAAACCCTAGTTAAGACATTTTATAGAAACAGTAGGTAATCTGCATTAAACAGTTCCACTGGATCTTAAGACAAAATATTTACATCCTAGAGACTCTAGACTGTAGCCCTAGTATGTATATTAACGGGTCTTAAGGGTTCGCATGATCTATTATGACCCCTTAGTACTTATGAATGGGTCCTACCACCCCTTAAGACCACTTTGGTCACATTAAAATCCCTTAGGACCTATTACGTACCATAAGGGGTCATAAGACCCATTGAGGACTAAAAGTTTCTTTATGAACCCTTAGCACTAACTAGTCAGCCCCACAACCTATTACAAACCCTAAGGGTTTCTACGACTTATTTATGACCACTTAGGATCAATTTGAACCCCTTAGGCCCTATTATGTATCTTAATGGGTCGTATGATCCATTATGACCCCTTAGTACCTATGAATGGGTCCTCCCAGCCCTTAAGACCCCATAGGAAGCATAAGGAACCCAAAGGTATCATAGGAGCTATTATGACCCCTTAAGATCAATTCACACCCCTTAGCTCCTATTATGACCCCTTAGTCTTATGAATGGGTCCTACCACCCCTAAGACCCCTTTAGACACATTAAAATCCCTTAGAGCCTATTACGTACCATAAGTGGTCATAAAGACCCACCATTAAGGACTACAAGTTTCTTACAATATCCATTAAGACCCCTTAACATTAACTACTCAGCACCACAACCTATTACAAACCCTAAGGGTTTCTACAACCTATTTATGACCACTTAGGATCAATTTGTACCACTTAGGCCCTACTATATATCTTAATGGATCTTAATGGGTCATATGATCCATTATGATGCCTTAATACCTATGCATGGGTTCTCCCACCCCTTAAGACCCCCTAGGAAGCATAAGGAACCTAAAGGTATCATAGGATCTATTATGACCACTTAGGATCAATTCATACCCCTTAGCTCCTATTATGACCCCTGAGTCTTATGAATGGTTCCTACCACCCCTAAGACCCCTTTAGATGCATTAAAATCCCTTAGGACCAATTACGTACCATAAGAGGTCATAAATACCCACCATTAAGGACTACAAGTTTCTTACAATACCCATTAAGATCCCTTAACATTAACTAGTCAGCCCCACAACCTATTACAAACCCTAAGGGTTTCTATGACCTATTTATGACCACTTAGGATTAATTTGTACCCCTTAGTCCCTATTATGTATCTTAATGGGTCTCAATGGGTCGTAAGATCCATTATGACCCCTCAGTACCTATGAATGGGTCCTCCCACCCCTTAAGACCCCCTAACATAAGGATGCATTGTTTAGATGGTTAATGTATGTAATTATTATCATGCATTAAAATGCAATGATGTTAATTATTAATGTAATGGCCCTAATTTATGCAAATGTACTAGATAAACATGATGTAGATGGATGCATGTGTGATGTTTCTTAGATGGTTATGTATGGATGTTTAGATGGATGCATTGTTTAGATGGTTAATGTATGTAATTATTATCATGCATTAAAATGCAATGATGCTAATTATTAATGTAATAGCCCTAATTTATGCAAATGTACTAGATATACATGATGTAGATGGATGCATGTGTGATGTTTCTTAGATGTTTATGTATGGATGTTTAGATGGATGCATTGTTTATATGGTTAATGTATGCAATTATTATCATGCATTAAAATGCAATGATGTTAATTATTAATGTAATGGCCCCCTAATTTATGCAAACATACTAGATATACATGATGTAGATGGATGCATGTGCGATCTTTCTTAGATATTTATGTATGGATGTTTAGATGGATGCATTGTTTAGATGGTTTTAATGCATGTAATTATTATCATGCATTAAAATGCAATGATGTTAATTATTAATGTAATGACCCTAATTTATGCAAATATACTAGATATACATGATGTAGATGGATGCATGTTCGATGTTTCTTAGATATTTATGTATGGATGTTTAGATGGATGCATTGTTTAGATGGTTTTAATGTATGTAATTATTTCAATTATATGTGCAGG
>MU226250.1:198226-209179 GCA_018584345.1 Thuja plicata
TTATTAATTAAGAATTAATTAATAATGCACCTAAGTGAAGCTTAAGCAACTAGAGTAATAGGAACTTATATAATTAAATCAATATGATTTAATTAATAAGCGTAAGGTAATAATACTCTAACAGATGGGATCATTTTTTTCTCGACGCATGTTGGCATATCTCATGGGGTATAATTAGAGAAATCAAGAGATTAGTGAAGTAAATTTTTAATTCACAATTCAATTAAGTGTTAAACATGTACATTTCTAAAAAATATGTGTTGTAAAACAGGGGGGTCATGATCCACTGAGACACACTATGCCCAGTGGTCCACCACTGTCCTTTGTACTGGATGTTGAGCCACTAGAGGTAATTTACTATCAGTAATCTTTTGTAATATTTAAATTCAAAATTTATCAATGAATTTCCATGTATTAAAGCACAATTTAACCCCTTACTACAAATTAGTGCAATTTCCTACACAACTAAATTTGTGAATCTTTGTATATGTAGGTCGCTACTGGCGATACCACACAAATTGAGTCCCAAGAGGGACCAAGACAAGAAATGGATGTCCAGATGGTAATTTTAAATTGTTCTTCTCAATTTTATATAAATTGTATTAAAATATATTAAAAATCATTTTTTATAGTATTGGTGTTGATTAATGAAGTAATCAAGAGAATAGTGAAGTAAATTTTTAATTTTTCCTTCAATTAAGTGTTAAACCCGTACATTTCTAAAAACTATGTGTTGTAAAATAGGGGGGTCATGATCCACTAAGACACACTATGCCTAGTGGTCCACCACTGTCCTTTGTACTGGATGCCGAGCCATCAAAGGTAATTTACTATCAGTAATCTTTTGTAATATTTAAATTCAAAATTTATCAATGACTTTCCATGTATTAAAGCACAATTTAACCCCTTACTACAAATTAGTGCAATTTCCCACACAACTAAATTTGTGAATCTTTGTATTTGTAGGTCGTTGGTGGCGATACCACATAGATTGAGTCCCAAGAGGGACCAAGACAAGAAATGGATGTCCATATGGTAATTTTAAATTGTTTTGCTCAATTTTATCTAAATTGTATTAAAATATTAAAAATCATTTTTCATAGTATTGGTGTTGATCATTTCATGTAGATAGAGTCCCAAGAGGGACAACACCATGAGACATGTCATGATGTCCACCAGGATATTGGAGGAGACACACAAAATGTCATGGTAATAAGTTTAATAAGTTCTTCTTAAGAGTTATTTTTTATAAATGTTATTAAAGTTATTTTTTAAGATAATTTTGAGTAGTTTAAACATTGAATTCATGTATATATATTAGAGCCATTAAATTTTTAAACTATGGTGCTTTTTTAATAGAGTCATTCACATGGTCTTCATTCACGTGGACTGAAGAGGACTTTGGACTTCAGGGATGCTTTATTTCATGCATATTTTATATTATATATACTTGATGTTTTATGTTACGAACACTTGATATTTTATGTTATGGACACTTGATGTTTTATGTTACGAACACTTGATAAGTTAGGACACTTGATATTTTATGTTATGGACACTTGGTATTTTATATTATATACACTTGATGTTTTATGTTACGAACACTTGATATTTTATGTTATGGACACTTGATTTTAGACACTTGATATTTACATGGGTTTTATTTACATGCTTTATTTGATGGTCAATTTATGTATATATCTATTGTACAAAATTTGGATATTAAAAGAAAATGACAAAAAGAACAAGATATAAGACAATGTGAAAATTAAAAGCTTCTCGATTTTCAAGATAGAATGAATGAACATGTCCTTGGTAATTTTAATAATATACCAATATAGGTCTATGCAATAATAAAAAGATTCAGGTCATCAACAACATGACATCATTATATACCTAAACTAAAATTGAATTAGCAACCTGCAACAATAGAAAAATATTTAATAAGTAACTAAAATTATGTGGACATGGTAAATATGAAGTCAAAAGCATGTACAAATTAATGTTTGTGAGTACGTAAATGTAATATCAACATACTTACCATGTATTTAAAAACAACAATCATTAAAAGTTCTTTAAACAAAATGGTGTCGCTATGGACCTGAAGTAAAATTCAACTACCAACATGCAATAATAGGAAAAAAATTTAATAAACTTAACTAAAATTTTGTGAACATAATAAGTACAAAGCAAACTTAAACTACAAATTAATGTTTGTGAGTATGTAAATGTAATACCAGCATACTTACCATGTATTTAAAAACAACGTTCATTATAAGATCTTCAAACAAAATGGTGTCGCTATGGACTTGAAGCAAAATTCAACTACCAACATGCAATAATAGGAAATTTTTTTAATAAGCTTAACAAAAATTTTGTGAACATAGTAAATACAAAGAAAACTTAAACTACAAATTAATTTGTGTGAGTACGTAAATGTAATACCAGCATACTTACCATGTATTTAAAAACAACGTTCATTATAAGTTCTTCAAATAAAATGGTGTCGCTATGGACCTGAAGCAAAATTCAACTACCAACATGCAATAATAGGAAAAAAAATTAATAAACTTAACTAAAATTTTGTGAAACATAGTGTATGCACCCTAAAATGGTCGCCTAGACTATGGCCCCCATTCTTCAATTTATCAAATGACAGAATCAATTTCTCAAATTCCTGAATCAATGCCTTGCAATATTTTTAATTCAAATCAATTTCCTTGATCAAATCGTAATTAATTCAATTATTTCAATATTTCCTAAGGTTTGATCATTTCATCAATAATCTTATTTAATTAAAAGAAAACACCCCTTTTAATTAAATACAATGATCTTATTTAAGTAAAAGAAAATCCCTTTTTATTAAATAAAACAATCTTATTTAATTAAAAGAAAATCTCTGTTTTAATTAAATAATCTTATCTTAGAAGGATTTTAAAATTTGAGGAAGCGAAAATGACTGAAAATAAGCAGCAAGCAAAATTACGAATTAAAACTCGAAACAAAGGTTTCAAAAAATTAGGGCATGCGACTTTAGGTTTTTCCATCAGCGACAACAGAGTAGATGTGGAAGTTTGCAACAATTCCTCTGATGAAGACACTAGCAGCACCGGCTTCTCGGGCTACTGCTTCAATTGCTGGCTGTATGGTCACAAAGCAATCGATTGCCGCAGAACTGATGCGCGAGCATCGAGCCCTACTTATGATCACCTCAAAGATTTCATTGTTAAGTAGAAACATAAAAGTCTTGAAGAAGGAAGGAAATCCAAAAATGTTTCGATCCCCAATAATACAGATCTCTTGGTAAATGATCCTACCTCGAGATCTAGGGGAGGCACAGGACGTAAAAACACATAATGCAGTATCATTCAAACACCAAAAATATTCATGGTTAAGGATTTGGATTGCCAAATCAATCGGTTCTCAAAGACAAAATATGCACTACACAAATTGAGCATCCCCGGGATCGAGCAGACCCTAAAATCCAGTATTGAACCAGTCAATAGGTCCGATGACCCCCATTCTGCCTTGAGGAGAGGTGGATTTTCAGTGGCCCAGGTGCATCCCGGGAATGCAAAGCTGAAAGAGCACGAATGGCAGTAGGTCAAAAGTAAAAAGAAGGTAAAAAATCATACTGTTGATAAGAATCACTTCGAGCTCTCTCTGAGAAATTTGTTTGATTCCCTGAGAATAGAGAAAGACATTCCAAAAATTAGCTCATATTCCCCCCCTCATATTCACAATAGGGTTTTGGAAAGGAAGGGAAATCTCAGGGATAAATGCCACAAGCACAAAGATCTTCCTCGGTCAAAACTGAATCGTATCCCCCCTTCCTTTGACAAAACCCTAAATACCCGCCCTGGGTTAGCCATTAAAGAGGTAAATACAGAGATGCCCAAATCTAAGATTCTTGCACACAGTGGCAGGGTGTATGAGCCTCCGTCGAAATACTACTCTCCACCTCATCGACGCATGACTGGTAAGCATTTAAATCATAAACCCAACCCAAGTACTAATGTGGCAGAGGATCCACATTCAAAGGTTTCATATCCAGCTTACACTCTGCCACATAGGTGAAATAGTAACCAGGTGCTTGATCATAATATAGTTAAAGGTTTTTCTAATTGTGATTCTAACAAGCTAATCTTAGAGGAAAATTCTATAGTGAAAAATTAGAAATATTATGAAGATGTAGGTATTATTGTTCGATGGAAGGGAGTAGGAGCTAGCATTCTGGAGATCTCAGAAGCACTGACAGTAATGCTTCCCAAAGAGGTAAGTATCACTGCCCTTATTGATTTTTTCTTCCTAATAGATTGCAAGAAATCAGAAACTAAAAGGAAGATATTAGAGTATCAGAATCTGAATTTAGGCATGAATCTTTTTTAATTACTAATTGGATGCCTCTGTTCAATCCACTATATCTAGAAAACTTTGAGGTAGAAAAAGCTATTTCACTCAAAAACTTACCAATAGAATTATCAAACCTAGACTCTGTTAGTAAAATAGGTAATAAAATTGGTAAATGTGTAAGAATTAGTGAATCCATACCTAACAAAACAAAGAAAACTATGATTATTAAGATGAACATACATCAAAACTGCATTCCTCACATGTATCTTTGTTTCAATTCCAATACTATAATCATAAATCCAATTATTATTGAAAATTTCATAGAAACTAATTATAAAATTAATATTAATAATCCAGATGCTAACAAGAATTTCAAGAAAACTACTAATCTCTTAAGTAGTATCTTGGAGGTTAACATAAACTTCCATTCAGACAGAGGAGGTTTCACTGTCACTAATGTAGGGGATAAGAGTATAAAAACCCCACACAATATCAATTCCCCCTGCAAACCTACTCAGGAAACTGAGCAATTTATCAGCCAAGCTCCGATTGATGAGGCTCCTTCCATATTACATAGGGAGAGTGTCTCCCCCCATAACATACCGTTAGTAAACAACATTTGTGAACCTCTGATAATAGATCAGCCAAAGGGTACCCCAGATTCTGAAAGGAAGGAATTCCAATCAGAAACTACAATTAGGATGCAACCCCTGGATCATGTAGCTCAGCTAGAACACAAGGGCTATATAGCTAAGGAATCTATGTGTACTAAGGATCAATTAAGGATCAAACAGAATAATATTTCACCAGATGTATCATCACCAAAAAGACCTTTGGAAGATGAGCAATGTAACAGAGAAATCAAAATTATAACAGACTATATAGGGGAGACTGTCACAGATGAACTTAAGGACCTTTTTATAAATGAAATCTCTGATGAAGAATAACTCAGATATCAAAAGGATGTCTTAATTAGGAAGATTCTGGCACTCAAAAATCTTGAGGAGGAAGAGGATGTCCCAATGGAATGCCAACAAAAAGATGAGGAACTAAAACTTTCTATTACTTTGGATCCAGAAACTCTTAATAAAGAATTTTCTAACAATTTGGAAAATATGATAGAATCATATGGTCAAGAATCTATAGAGGTCAAGGATGACCTCATCAATTTAGAAAGGGGGTATGGAGAAGAAGATCAAACAGAACACCTAGTTTTTATTCCTCATCTTAGGGATAATGCAGAAAACACTGCAGAAAACATTGACGTCATATTTGGTATTACAAATGAAGATAACCACCTTGGAATAGCCATCAATAAGGAAGGCTTATCCTCTCCCAATATAAACAAGATAAAAAATAAAAGGGGAAGGAAATCTTTCATAGAGCTCAGAAACATAGCAGGCAGTGCTGAAAATCAAATGAAGATCTCTGATATTCTGAATTGCGGGGAGGGGAAGTGCCTTCCCAAGGTGCAATGAAAGTGACATCCTAGAATGTTAGTGGCTTAAATTCCCCTAACAAACAAAGACTCGTTAAGATTTATCTAAAGAATTTTGAATCATAAATTATAGTTCTACAAGAAACTAAATTAAATACTGAAGAAAGCATTAAATTTAACAAAAAACTGGGTATATGGAAATCAGAATTTGTACCAGCAACAGGTGCATTAGGAGGCTTAGCAGCCTTATGGGACCCCCGGAGAGTCTCATCCTTAGTCCTATCTAGTAATAGTAACTGGACGGTCCTAAGGATCTGCAGCCTCAAATCAAACCTTAAATTTAATCTGATCAACATTTATGGACCTGTACAAAACATAGAGAAAAAAAGGGTTTGGCAGGAAATCCAATCCATACTGCAATCAAACAGAGGAGAGACACACATCTTAGGTGGAGATTTTAATGCTATCTTGAACACCAATGAAAAATTTGGAGGATCACAGTAAATTTCACAATCTTAGAAAGATTTCAACCAATGGGTCACAGAAAATAATTTAATAGATATCGAGACTATCAACAGAATGTTTACATGGAACAATAGAAGATCGGGTTTTAGCCATATTGCAGAAAAATTAGACAGATTCATGTTTAGTGGAGAAGCAGAAAATTTTAATCAATTATCAACCACTGAGATTCTCCCAGATTTAGGCTTGGATCATTTCCCCATCAGATTATCTATTACCGAAAACTATAAACCCAATAGAAACCCGTTCAAATTTGAGTTTATGTGGTTCCAAGATTAGGACCTCATAAACCTTCTAGAACAATGGTGGAACCAAATAACAGTCGAGGGTTCTAAGATGTATAGTTTAGTAACTAAACTCAAAATCATTAAAAATAAAGTCTTGGAATGGAATAAGAGTAAATTTAACATCTTTGAGGAGAAGGTTTAGACTGAACAGGAACTAGAGAATCTTAATAACTTAGTCATAGCCCAAGGTATGAATGAGAATAGCTATTTAAAAGAAAAAGAACTCATGACTAAATACAATGAAATCTTACTTAAAGAAGAAATATATTGGAAACAGAAATCCAGGGAAACTTGGCTCAGAAAAGGAGATAATAACACTAAATTCTTCCATCAATCAACTAACCTAAAAAGAAATATCAATAGGATCTCCAAGATCAAAGATGAGAAGGGGGATCTCTTAGAATATCCCAAAGACATCGCAGTTCGGATCACAGAATATTACAATTCTCTTCTTAATAATACAAAAGCGGTCAACCTTCAAGCCCAAAATGAAATGCTTAAGGCTATTCCTAACCTAGTATCAGATGAGGATAATCTTATGATTAACAGAAAACTCACCTTGGAAGAAGTCAAGACCGGCTTATTCCAAATGCAACCAGACAAAGCCCCAGGCCCTGACAGCTTCCAGGCTGGCTTCTTCCAAAAATGATGGCACTTTATGGGAATGGACATCTGGCAAGCTGTTGAAGCTACTAGAAATTTTGGCACTATCCTATTGGAAATTAACAATACCTTTTTTTCTCTTATCCCTAAGAAAAATGACTGTATTGACCCAGAGGATTTTCGTCCGATATCTCTTTGTGACACTATTTATAAAATATTATCAAAATGTCTGGAGAATAGACTTAAAACTCTCCTCCCAATTTTAATCTCAGAAGAATAGATGGGCTTCATTTCCAATAGGTCTATCCTAGATGGCATTGTTATAGCCCAAGAATTAGTTCACACTGCTCAAGTTACCAAGGAATCGAGTATGTTTATTAAAATTGATATCCAAAAGGCATATGACAAGGTGGATTGGAGATTATTATGTAAGTTCATGGAAGCTTTTGGTTTCTCCAAACAATGGATCAATCTCATTTTCAAATGTATCTCTACCCCCAAAATCTCCATTCTCATTAATGGTACCCCAGAAGGTTTTTTTGGTATCTCCCGAGGCATCAGGCAAGGTGACCCGTTGTCGCCCTTCCTTTATGATATCATGGAGGAAGCCTTTGGGAGAACCATCATGAAGAAACAGATCAAAGATAAGATTATAGGTTTAAAATCCATAGATAATATCCCCTACATTACCCACCAACAATTCGCGGATGATATTATTCTCCCAGGATCTGCCAATTGCCAAGAGGCTAGGGCCTTTAGAGATGTCCTTAACCTATATATGAAGGCCTTAGGACAAAAAGTTAATCCCAATAAATCAGAGATCTTCTTTATTAATACTACACCTAAATAGGAAAAGATAATCTGTAATACCCTTGGTTATAAACTGGGCAATTTTCCTTGTAAGTATCTAGGTATTGACTTAGATAAAGGCCAACAATCGTCCAAACTTTGGCAAAAAGTTTTAACTAAGAATCAGGATAAGAAAAGTTCCTGGAAAGGTAAGTGGCTTACTAAACCAGGAAGGACCATTATGATTAAATCAGTCTTGTCAGCCATTCCGACGTATCATATGTCTATTCTCCCCCTTCCTATTAATATTAAGCATAACTTAGATAAAATGTTGAGAGAATTTTATTGGCAAGGATCATCAGAGGAAAAGAAATTGGCCCTAATCAAATGGGAGAATTTATGTAAACCTATTTCTATGGGAGGTTTGGGAATTAAGAACCTTTTATGGCAAAATTGAGCTCTGGGAGCAAAGCTTGTTTGGAGACTATTTAAGGAACCTAATGCGAAATGGGCGTCAATTTTATTACATAAATATATACCCGAAGTAGATCCCATTAACATCTTTAGAGCTCAATCACATGTTAAAGGCTCCCACATCTGGAACTTTGTTAAGGTTTCTATAGGTATCATCAGAAAGTACCTCACTTGGGATGTGGGTCTTGGGGATCATGCTTTGTTCTAGGATGACTCATGGGCAGGCTTCCCCTCGCTAAACAAGGAGGACTTTTCATCAACCCTCATAGAACAATGTAAAGCTAACATTGGTACATACCTAAAAGACTATGTTGGATTAAGTAAGGACTATGATTCTAACCTAGCCTCAATTGGAATTTTTTTTGAACAAGAAAGAAAGAAATTAATCAATATTTTAAAGGATAGAGACATCACTATCAAAAATAAACCAGACGCACTATTATGGGTAGGCTCCAATAATGGGGAATACTCAGTAAAAGATGGATACAAAACCATAATTCGCAAAAATAATATGGATAATTTAGACATTCCTCTTAATCTTTGTTGGAACAAAGCCTGCCTACCTAAGGCTGGTATGTTTCTCTGGGTGGCTTTGCAGGACAAGATCTTAACATTAGATCGATTACATAAGCTAGGTTTCAAAGAGCCATTTAGATGCCCCTTATGTGAGAACCGGGTAGAGGATGTTGATCATCTTCTTTTGAACTGTACCTTCACCCAAAATTGTTGGAAATGGTTACAACATTCCCTTGATTGGAAGTCTGCTCCTCCTTCAGACCTGTTGGGCCTCCTTAAAGCATGGCCAGCTCTCTATAAAGACAATCTCTATAAGGACATCTGGACTATATCACCCTCCATCTTAGTCTGGGAGGTATGGAAGGAACGTTATAGAAGGATTTTTACAAATCAAAAACTAGATTGGAGGAATATCATAAATAAAATTGAAGCTTCAATAACGGAAACTATCAATAGCAAACTTCATGGAATCACGTGCTATGAGGACTCCTTCAAATCCTGGGATAACAAGATCAGACTTAAATGGCCCTCTTTAAACATTCTGACACTATTTGGTAGGGGAGGTAGCAAATTGAAATCAAACAGATCTAAATGTACTTGGAACCCTCCCGAGGAAGGTTGGGTCAAGTTAAATTTTTATGGGGCATTTAGAGGCAACCCTGGGATTGCCAGCATTGGTGGGATCATCAGAAACTAGAAGGGAGAAACTATTACTAAATATGCTAGCCCTATTAAACCCACTATGAACAACATGGCTGAATGCTTAGCTGCTTTGGAAGGCCTTAAGATTTGTAAAAAACTCAATATATCTAAATTAATTATTGAAGGTGATTCTCAAATAATCATTAATGCCATCAGAACTAAGAAGACACCCAATTGGTCAATCAATTCTAGGATTGAAGAAATAAATCTGATCCTAGAGACCATCCCTGAGTTCGTTGTAAAACACACTTACTAGGAGGGCAATTCAGAGGCTGACTCTCTAGCCAACTTAGGTGCCAATGGTATATCTATCATGGTTTAACTCTTTTTCCATTCATCCTTTATAGCGGACATCCTAACTTAACTGATTATTTATCTCTTCCTACCTTTTAAGATAACATTGGTTCTTTTTAATTTTTTAATCACTGCCTGCTAAGAGGTTATTGTGCCTTTTCCCCATGACATTCATCAACTGATGAATTTGATGTTGGCCTTTTATTTAAGGAGGCTAACATGTCATCATTTCATAGCATGTTTGTCTGCTTATCCTTGTGAATGAGGTTCCGTTCCCTTCATCGTTCTCCTTAGACAACATGTGACCTACCTTCCTGACCTTTCCAGCTGCCACCAGTTTCTACTAGATGCTTCTTGAGTCCCTTTCTCTTTATCTACGTACTGCTTTCTAGGAAACTTATCTATCTCCTGTTTGTCTTCTATGTGCATTTCGGTCTTGTTGTAGTTTTTTGACTGACATCTCTGTCTCTCCTATGATTTTACTTGTTTCCCCCATGGAAATTAGGCTAACCACTTTCAATTATGGTGGTTACAGAGCCATGGCTTTCAGTGGCTCTGTTACCCTGGAAAGGTGGAACCAGATCCTTCTCCCATTATCAAATTCATCTAGGAGGGCTCCCTCTCACTCCAGACTGTCTTGACCTATAAGTCGTATAATATAGGCAAGGATGATACTTTTATACACTTTTTTATACTTAATAATTGTTTAATTACACACTTATAGATTTGTGTATGAGAAAGCACATCAATATACAAAGTACCTTAGGTTATTTTGATATGCTTTCTCAGGCACTTAGTTTTTTCATCTATATATGCATACATAAATGTATATAGTTACGATCATATATATTTATGTATGTATACTTTTAGATGGAATTATAGATCAATGCCTATTATTATAACCTCCCTCATCTGTCACTCGGTAATGTTATGATTATTCTTCATGAAGCACTGAATTAATTAGGAATGGCTTCC
>MU226250.1:218099-250090 GCA_018584345.1 Thuja plicata
CCCTTTTAATTAAATAAAATGATCTTATTTAATTAAAATAAAATCTCTTTTTATTAAATAAAATAATCTTATTTAATTAAAAGAAAATCTCTCTTTTAATTAAATAATCTTATCTTATTTAATTAAAATCTCTCTTTTTAATTAAATAATCTTATTTAATTAAAAGAAAAAATTCCTCTTCTAATTAAATAAATAAAATCCCCACTTAAATCTCTCTTTTTTATGAAAAAAAGGAAATAAATTAAATAAATCAAATAAAAAATAAATAAAACTCCTTTTTCTCCACACATATTCCTAAGTGGTGGGATTTTTCCTCTCACCTGCCTTTTAGGGATTTATCCCACATTGCTCTTGAGGATGCATTCCTCTCCACACTTTCCTTTATAAGGAGCCCTCTCCTTCTCATTTGAGAGATATCAAGTTTTCATGTTATTGTTATGCTGCAGGTTTGGAGAGAAATTTTGGAGGAGAGTTTGAGCATTTGAGCTTGAACCATGCAACTTCTCTTCTTCTTGTATTCTTCTCTCATGCATCCATGGCAATCCATTTAGAGTAGATTCATGTTAATTTAGACTCATATTTCCTTTCAATAGATTAATCTTGCATATTTCTTTCATAGATTAGTTTGCATATTTCCTTTCATGCATTGTTATCATATAGAATAGTTTCCATTTTCATTTGCAATGCATATTTGATGATCATGGAGACTAGCATTCTTGCTCTTTATTTTTGAATCTCTCATTTCATGGTGTACTTGTATGGGCATAAACTAGGTCTAAACTAAGGGCCTTCATCACAAACCCTTGCATTCCATGAATAGGGAGCTATGAGTCGGTATTTGAGACCTCATTCTTGAGCAATCCTGAATACAATGAGTCATAGAAGTGTGTCAACATTTTAGCACACACATAGTAAATACAAAGAAAACTTAATTAAACTATAAATTAATGTTTGCGAGTACGTAAATGTAATACCAACATACTTACCATGTATTTAAAAACAATGTTCATTATAAGTTCTTCAAACAAAATGGTGTCGCTATGGACTTGAAGCAAAATTCAACTACCAACATGCAATAATAGGAATTTTTTTTAATAAACTTAACTAAAATTTTGTGAACATAGTAAATACGAAGCAAACTTAAACTACAAATTAATGTTTGTGAGTGCATAAATGTAATACTAGCATACTTACCATGTATTTAAAAACAACGTTCGTTAAAAGTTCTTCAAACAAAATGGTGTCGCTATATACCTGAAGCAAAATTCAACTAGCAATATGCAATAATAGAAACAAACTTAATAAGTAACTACAATCTTTTGGAAAACATAATCATGAAATCAAGAACATGTACTTAATGGGATAGATAGGATAATGGCTTGCAAGGATATCTTAAGGGGAAGTCTTAAGGGTTGCTTAAGGGGATGTCTTAAGGGGAAGTCTTAAGGGAATATCTTAAGGAGATATATTAAGGGGATAGATAGGATAATGGCTTGCAAGGATATCTTAAGGGGGAGTCTTAAGGGGACGTATTAAGGGGATGTCTTAAGGGGAAGTCTTAAGGGGATATCTTAAGGATATATCTTAAGGGGATATCTTAAGGGGGGAAAATTAGGTTGATTGAAGGGGAAGTCTTAAGAGGACGTCTTAAGGGGAAGTCTTAAGGAGATATCTTAAGGGGTGCAAAATTGGGTTGACTTAAGGGGATGTCTTAAGGGGAATTCTTAAGGGGATATCTTAAGGGGAGCAAAAATTGGGTTGTCTTAAGGAGATGTCTTAAGGGTATGATAATGCAAGTATTTAAATAGATAAAATATATGTCAAGTTATCAAAAAAATTAAAAATACACATGTATACTTGTGTTTAAACCTATTCCATTGTACCACAAGCCTCAATTTTTTGCAATGCACACATATAAGATTATGACATGTTAAGGTGATGTTAAAAATGAAATAAATTATATATAAAGTTATCAAAAATTCTAGAAGTACACATATATCTAAATACTTGTATATACTTATTCCATTATACCATCTGCATACACTCTTTTCTGCAGTGCATCTATAATCATCTCATGTTCTTCCATAGAAATCAACCATAACTCTTTCTTAAACGGTCTCCCAAGATATCTTGATAGCTTTATATTAGTTGCCAAAAGCAAATGCAAGTAATGTATAATCTTCTTATATTTTTCATAGTCTTCGAATGTAGGCAAATCATTCTTCCTTGTTAGGTATTTTTGTAACCAGGTGCCAACAACCACCACTGAACCTGTAGGATAATGAAAACTATTATCATCTTCTCTAGGTTGTACTAACTTATGCTTGGTCTCAACGCATCTATCCAACCAATAATCTGTTTCCTCTTCATTGTTCTCAGGTGCAACAACAGCATACCCATGTCCTGCAAATTGAAATATAAATTGACAATAATTAAATTACCATATATTTTAATTGCAAAAAAAAACTTATACCAATATTTGAATTCAAATATAAATTGATATAGAAAATACAATTACCTTCTTGCACAAGATCTGAAAGACGATCGTAGTCCTCTAATGCAAATATTTGATCATTGTCTTCAAGTGTTGTTTCATTTTGCTCATATGTTTGATCAGGTGTTGGTGCAGGAGCACCTAAGGTTAGGAACATTTCTAAGCGAGAAGTCAAGCTACTATCCGTCGGTGTTGCTCGTCGGCAATGCCTGATGGTTCTTGTTCGTCGGTGATGCTTGTTGGTAGTGTTCGTTGGCGATGCTAGTTGGTAGTGTTCGTCGGCAATGCTTGTTGGTGATGACTATTGGCGACTATGTTTGTTGTTGGGTTTGTGATCTAACACTCGGGGTTGGAAACTGACGATGTTTCTATTATTCTGAAAAGTCAACACTGGCACTCGATAATGTCGGTTAACGACCCAGGAAATGCGGGAGGTGACATTTGTGACCAGTTGGGTCACTTGCAATGACTCTCTATGTGTCATTTTTGCTTGAAAGGATCAGGGACACCTATTCCTATTCTGGAAGGGTAATTTATTACTCAGTTTGGTCACCTTTGTAGGGTGGTTGAAGTTGTCCACGAATATCAAATATTTTGGGTGATATTTCAAAGGAGGTATTTATAGCTAAAAATCCTTTGTAATAGATATAGAAGATAGAGGGGTGTAGATATATTAGAGAAGGAGATAGACACATATCGTATCATCCTGTAATAGTTTAGTTCTTGTGAATAAGAAAGAACATCTTTAATGGATTCCATGTGCAATATGCGTTGTTGTGTTCCTCAAGTGAAAACTGTCGATTTAGGTTGGGGGAATGAACCTATCCTAATGGTATCTATAGCATGAAATAGTTGCTTTACGGTGTAAGCCTAGTCTAGAACACTTGAGGTGAAGATCTTAGTGGCTTACTCAAGATGGGGTGAAACAATACCCTATAAGGTTTGTGCAAGAGACCTTAGAGCACAGTCAAGCTGACTGTCGGTAACAATTGGACCTGGGCATTACATCAAATTGGTATCAGAGCAAGTTTGAGAATTGGGCTTGTGTTGTTTGGGTGTGATTTTCAGAAGAGTTTGTGAACTCACCCAATATGGTGACCAACACAGAGCTAGCAACGAAGTAGATCCTTGTAGTTGGAAAAAATAGTCAAGATGATTTTGACAATAGAAGAGAGGGTAATCTGTGAGGTATACAAAGCCTTTAAAGATTCAGAAAGAAAGTAAAGAGAAGTAGCAGAGAAAGAAAGAGGAAGCAAGAAACCAAATATTAGAAGAGATAAGAAACATAAGCAAAAGAATAGAGGAAAATGAAACCAATCTAATGGTAACTCAGAGAAAGTTACATGAAATCCTAGAAAAGGAGAAGAGAGATGAGTTCTTGTGCAAGCAACAACAAGATGACCAAGCACCTATTGAGGAGAAGATTCTAGATGTTGCAGAGGTTCTTAGTGATAAATCATATATGATATGTGGAGATGCTTTAGAGCCAAAGTATCTTGAAGAGGTATGTGAAGATGAGGATCAGATAGAGGTCAAAGTTGAAGACAAAGTGCGAGTTGTCCATTGGCAGGACAAGAGGAGAAATTAGATCTTCCAACAAAGCATGAGCAACAAAAGGTAGTGGCAGAATCTCGTGGTGCAAGGGGTTATATAGTTGGTGACAAGAAGTTTGTAGAGGATGCTGCTGAAATTACCAGGGCTATGAGTCATGAGAATGACACAAAGACTCAAATTGGGATAGTCATATGTCCTATAGAGGATGCACATAAACAAGGCATCTCCCATGAAAAAGTGGTGGACCCAATGAAGGTTCTTTCAAAGGAAGGAGTGATGATTATTGATGGCCTTATGATTCATCAAGGTCACCAAGCAGTACCTCGTAATTGGAAGACTAGAAAGAGGTCATCGAATCCATGGGACTTGGATTCTTTTCCACTTCGGGAGTATGGTGTAGGAGCACCTAAGGTTAGGAACATTTCTAAGCAAGAAGTCAAGCTACTATCTGTTGGTGTTTCTCGTCGGCAATGCTCGATGGTTCTTGTTCGTCGGTGATACTTGTTGGTAGTGTTCGTCGGTGATGCTAGTTGGTAGTGTTCATCGGCGATGCTTGTTAGTGATGTTTGTTGGTGATGCTAGTTGGTAGTGTTTTTCAATGATGCTTGTTGGTGATGACCGTCGACAACTATGTTTGTTGTCAGGTTTGTGATCTAACGCTCGGGGTTGGAAACTGACGATGTTTCTGTTGTTCTGAAAAGTCAACACTGGCACTCGATAATGTCGGTTAACGACCTAGGAAATGTGGGAGGTGACGTTTGTGACCAGCTGGGTCACTTGCAATGACTCTCTATGTGTCATTTTTGCTTGAAAGGATTAGGGACACCTATTCCTATTCTGGAAGGGTCATTTATTGCTCAGTTTGGCCGCCTTTGCAGGGTGGTTGAAGTTGTCCATGAGTATCAGATATTTTGGGTGATATTTTGAAGGATGTATATACAGCTGAAAAGCCTTTGTAATAGATATAGAAGATAGAGGGATATAGATAGATTAGAGAAGGAGATAGACACAGATCGTATCATCCTGTAATATTTTAGTTCTTGTGAATAAGAAAGAACATCTTTAATGGATTCCATGTGCAGTATGTGTTGTTGTGTTCGTCAGGTGAAAACCACTGGTTTAGATTGAGGGAATGAACCTATCCTAATGGGTTCTATAGCATGAAATAGTTTATTTATGGTGTAAGTCTGGTCTAGGGCACTTGAGGTGAAGATCTTAGTGACTTCCTCAAGCTGGGGTGTAACAATACCCTATAAGGTCTGTGAAAGAGACCTTAGAGCATAGTCAAGCTGACTGTCGGTAACAACTGGACCTGGGCATTACATCAGGTGTTAGTGATATTTTATTCCACTCTTTGACCCATTCTTTATTCTCACAATAATTACAATCACATGAAATACAAAATTGACAAAAACATGCAAGCTCCTTGTCCACAAAGTCCATGTGCTTGCATCTGAACTTTTAAATGAATGCCATGATGATGATCCACTAATTTTCTGACAGTCAAGTCTATGTGGAATGTCATTTTCTTCAATTAATAAAAAATATCGTTTAATTTTACGATTCATGTTTGATGCTATAGATAATCTTGAATTGCACCAATCCACAATAGCATGTGCATCTTTAAATTTAGCTATTTCCTCAAATTTTAATTGCTCTCTAGCCAAAATTCTCTTCACACATGCACCAGCTCCATCATGTTCTCCTTTACCATGTCCAGCTTCAAAAAAACTCCATATATGTGGTATATTGGTTTCCTTGTGAGCCCTACTAAGCCAATAAAACATTCGAGCATTCTTAAATTGGCCCATACAATTATCAGGCCATATGAGATGTTCTCTCATGTGGATTTCTTGTTCTCTTAAATTAATATAAAATTTGTCAAAACAATGTTGAACAAACCCTGGCGAGTGCATCCAATTATCACTTAAATAGAAATGATACTCCCTCATGATTCTTCTATCATCCTCTGTACTATCATGTGTATGTCTATAAACAATATGAACAAACATAGACACTTGCATTGAATTGTAGTATTGGTCTTGAGTTTCCTCTTGTGGAGCAAGAGTATAATTTTCTGCAAAGTCGCCCACTGATAGTATAGTACCAATTGGAAATGTATTTCTACATGTGCGTAATTGACCATCAAGCCATCTAGCATATTGAGAGTGTTTCATGTATTTTGGAACAATCTTACTCTTGAATTCTAAAATGAATGCATGTACACTAAGTTTTTCAGTGATTAATTCACATCTCTTTCCAATTTTTCCATCTTTTAGAGGATACTCAATATTCTTAAATCTTTTAACACCCACTAATTGTTGTCCAAAACCATTTTCACTAATTTCATGCATGCAATGTCCAATTAATGAAAAATTTCCACAACTAGTGCATTGTCTAGAAATACACGAACTTAAGAAAAATATTTCCCCATTTGATCTTTCACAAAACAAACTTGCTACAAACTCCTTGACTGTCTCAGGGGGTATATTAATGTCACAATTCTCCGTAATCTTGTTAGCATGTAAACTACACCGTATATATCGAAAAACATCATAGTGATAACGAAATTGAACATGTGTTTTGCAACAAAAAGGTATTTGTTTCTTATTGATTTTCACATACCAAGGCTTGCATTTTTAAAATGATCTTTGACTAAGAGTAATTTTCCCAGGTAACACAAACTCATCTAAAAATTTCTTATAAAATTTAGTTTGTGTTGTCTCAAATAAGTGTTTTGGATGAGGATCACAAATTTTACACCCCTCTTAATTTCAAAACATCTCTCGCATTAGATGAAACCCTTGTATTATCATGCCAATACTTTTCAAGCAATGATTTGATTTCAGGACTCAAATTCATGTCAGATAGTGGGAGTCTACCACTAAAACTCCAACATTGGTTAATTGGATCATTTTCAATACTTGATCTTCTCCTTGTTGCTCTTACCAATATTTTAGGATGCATGTTTAAAATTCTACTAATCATTTTAACCATTTTTTTATCCAAAGTGTTTTTATTGACTATAGCAGTTGTTATGACTCATCGTGCTACATTGCTATCTTTTGATCGACTCATTTTTCCAATAGATTGAATGACACTAGCAATAGTAGATATAGCATGTTTAATAGATGAATCTTTCGTATTTTGTTTCACTTTAATGCCTAGTCTTTTCATTACTTTTCTCATTTTCCACATTCTCATCAATTGAATCACAAGTTGACATTGAAATGTTGATTTTTTTCAATAGAAAAATTCTTTGTATATTTTATTAGCATATTTTGCTATCTACCTCGAAGAAAGCTTACCAAAAAGACCATTCAAAACATTACTTTCAATATGTAAAAAGTATTTTTCATTTTCATTTAGGAAAGGAATTTCATTTCTCTTTGCATCAACATTAGGAGGATTTTCATTTGCATCAACATTAGGAGGATTTTCATTTGCATCAACAAAAGGATTTTCATTTTCAACGACATTAGGAGGATTTTCATTTGCATGAACATTAGGAGGATTTTCATTTGCATCAACAAAATGATTTTGATTTTCAACAACATTAGGGATATTTTCGTTCGCAACAACAAAAGGCTCTTCATTTTCAACAACAATAGGGGGATTTTCATTTTCAAATCCTCTAAGTTGAAAAATATGATTAGGGCTCATTGATTCAATTTCATCTCTAGAATATGCAATTAATAAGTCTCTATAAAGATTATCATCTATTATCATAGGTTGAGTATCATTCAACGGTGAATTCAAAGACGTACCTGAAACATCACTACAAGGTGCATTCAACGACATGCTTGCATTCACCTCTTTCATATTTGCATCTTTTGCATCCATTGTATCTCCCATGGTATCTTTAATGTTTGACTCTTCAATTGTTGTGGATCCTGAAGCTTCATTACTATTCATTTTGCACATCCTCATTCTTCTATCTCTTTGATGTTTTTCCTCTCTCTCTTTCTCCACTTGAATTTCCTCATCAGTCATAACCCTCCTTTGTTTCTTCTTTTGACATTGTTTACATTCCATGATTAATAATTGAAATCAATCAAAAGAGTGTCTTCAATAGTTTAAACTTGCAAAAAATTGTTCAATATGATCCCAATCATTGATGCCTTCAAACGGAGAATAGAATAGTCAATAAAAAACACACAAATTGTCCAAAACCTGCAGAATCGATTGTTGTCAACCGTACTTCAAGTACAAGATTGCTGATGCAGTAAAAAGACACAGCAGATTTAAAAAAAATAGTCAAATATGAAATGGGTTGACATTATGAAATGGGGTGACATTTCAAAAATGAAACGTTACCCCGTTTCATAATGTCACCCCGTATTGTTTTAAACCAATTTCCAATGGCTACGAAATGAAACAGGGTGACATTATGAAACGGGGTGACATTTCATTTTTAAAACGTCACCTTGTGTTATAACGTGACCCCGCATTCTAAAATTGAAATTTTCCCCGCCAAAAATGGTTTGGGTTTAGCTTTGGGAAAGGCTTGGTCAACCGACCCTTGGCTTTGCATTTGGTTTGACCTCAATGTTGAAGGCCATGTCCATATGGAGACACGAAACTCACTTTGGCCACAAATTGGATTGGGTTTTCTGAGGAATTTTTTGACCTAAAAAAATAGTGTAGATCAGACAATGAAGATTCATAATATGTAATTTTTTATTAAATTTGATTAATATTTCTATTTTTCAATTATTTTATACTAAAACAGGTCTATAGAATAGACAATACAAGCTTTTTTGTAATTTTAATAACTTTTTTATTTTAAAGTTTATTGAAAATTATATGACATCAAACTACACATAATTATACACACTTTTAAATTTTTTTTATTAAAAACTCATATGTTTAGGGCAAATTATGCTTGTCATACACAAGAGGTTTTATAAACAACGATTGAGCCCAATATATAATTAATACAAAAAATATATTTAACATAAAAATATGGAAAAATATTCTCATCAATCTTAAATGTGTTAATTACCATTTTCCAAAAGGGTTTAGATAAGTAGTTTCATTTGAGTCTGATTTCGCTTGCCATACACACACATGGTATAGTCCTAAAAGAGTGACTTTTAAAATTAGCATTTTAGTAATCCCTATTGAAATTTATCATCTGTGAATTTTTAAAAATAATATATTTGGAAAGTAGACTTCGAATCGTAAAAATTTATATTACTAACTTTTTGGAAGATTTTATGTCTAAGTGCCTCAAATCTTTAGGTCAAATAGGATGAATTTGAAAAAATAGGAAAAATAGTTCCACTTTTTAGCCAAAAAGTGGACTCAACTTCTTGCTGGCACCCCATCTTTCTAAACTCCGGCCACATATCCCTTCATCAAGATTTGATTTTTTAGTCATCCTTCATTCTTCATCTCTGGTATTATTTTCTATGTTTAGCTTCTTCACTCTCTGCCTCTTTGACCGAGGAACCCAAAAAGGTTTTTGTTATTAGCATAGCTAATGTAGTGGTGCTAAGGGTTTCACTAATGAAGATTGGTATGGATTTGATGATAGGTGAATCAGTTATTTGATTTTCATTGATGTTAACTGATCGAATTAGTGTTTTCAATATGTTACTTGACATTGTAAGTGAATCATGAGTTGCAGTGTGTTTTTGAAGTTGATATTCTAATGGAAGTATATGTTATGTTTTGGTATGTTAACTTTTCCATTGCGACTCTTGATATGAAGAATTGAGTTGGTTAGGTTTGATTGAACTCAAACCGGGTAACTGCTACAACAATCAATGCCAAACTGCAAGTGATTTGAATGTTATCTCAAATTGGTGAAGTATTTGGTGTAGCAATCATAGGATATGATTGTCAACAATGTTAAGATACTATGTTTACGAATGTGACTCATATTGTTGGCTAGTACTACTAGTTTATTTGACTAGAAGTGGTGTTAAAAGAATGAATAGGTAAACAAGATAAAGTTCTTGAACATGCTATGAAGATGTGTAGATCGGTGAAGGAATTCAAAGTGGCAATAGGATCGGTGATGATTTTCATGAAGTAGTAAGGTATTTCCATGATTTGTGGGACTTACTTGACATCACATTGATTGAGGTGTGCGTTTAAGGTGGATTCTTCATGAAGTTTCTTTTGGTCAAATGAGTTTTTGAAAATGGTTCAACTACCAAGGTAAAATCCATGTGTAAGCCGACGTGGTCAGAGGAAAATGTTTTATGAGTGGTTAGATACATTATATCTTACCTAAGATGATTTGGATCATTCATATCTTAGATCTAGGGTTTGTTTTAAGTCGGTGGAAGTAATTTTATATAGTGGAACCGTTGAAGAAGAAGAAACAGAGCTAATTGTGAATCGTAGAAGGATTTGGTGATAGAGAAAGTAAAGGAATCAAGTGTGATCAAGCTATGAAATAGTAGAGAATATGCAGGTGAATTTCAGAGCTTAAAAGGATATGATTATGTAGAGGTAGTGCAGTTTTTACAGATCATTTATTTGTTGCTTTCTAATTATTGTAACAGTGAAATCCCTTAACAGGGTGGATCCTAAAAAATATTTATTATAAATCCTCTAACAGGGTGGAATTTTAATTGAATGTTTAAAAGTCCTCTAACAAGGTTGCTCCTAATAGGGAAAATATCCTAACAGATCTAAAGGAAAATCCCTTAGGTAGGATCTAACAATGTTTTGTAAACCTTTAACAGGGTAAGCTCCTAACATGGTGTATTCTAGAAGAGTAGAGACTTTGTGGGTATGATATCACACCGTGATTTTTTTCCCATTTGGGTTTCCACAAGATAAATATGATGATGTCGTTGTGTGGTTGATTTCTTGTGGATGTATGCATTGAAAGTTTTACTTATATTAGTTGATATTGAATGTTTTGGTGCATAAAGTTTAAATAAGTTGAAATAGGTGAATTTGCGGATTACTGATTCACCCCTCCACTCTCAGTAATCATACCTGTATTAACATTTGTTTGGTGAAAAAAAGGAACAGACTTAAACTGACCCAATTTAATAATGAGATATAGGCGAGAAGCTTCCTTCTGAGAAATGTGATATATTGTTCTTGAGGAATTTTCTATTTCTCGAGAAGATAAAGGAAATATACCATTCACCGCCTAGAGAAATATAGGAGGAAATAAAAAAGAATCCATGCAAAGTTTATTCAAATATGCATTTGATGATAATATTGTGGTCGTAAGCCATGCCCCTATCACACTTTTGGAATTTGTCTCTTGAAGAAGAATTTGGATACTACGAGGGAAAGAAAATGAACTCAAAGCAAGGGATGAGGAAGAAGAATTTGGATAGTGGGAAGGGAAAGAAGATATATTTGGAACAGGAAGATAAATTTGGAGCAAGGGTAGGGATAGAAGATGGAAATGGAACAAGGGAAGGGGAAAATACATGATTCTAACCATCTCCCCTCTTAGAAGAGACTTGGGATAAATCCTAGGGTGAACTAGGCTTAGAAAATCCCACATCACCAGGACCTGCAACCATTTCCAAATCCTCATCCCCAAACTTAGGGAGAAACATAGTGGTAGCCTTAAGTGACTAGACACCTAATAAACCCTAGAATACATTGACGGTGGGGCCTTTATGTTAAGAAATCCTTTCATCTGCCCTTGCCATTTAAACTGCAACGTTAACCCATGATCCTTATATACTTCTTGCAACAGGGTCTTCTCCAGTCTCAACCTCATGCAACATACAATGCCACTTGTGACAATTCTCGCTATCAACATCACGAACACACAAAAATACATCTAACCAAAAGGGAATAACTATAAAAAATGCACACAATCTCATCTGCAGCCAACTATAAACAACATTCCTCGAGGCTTCAAATTGACTGCCACAACCTGCTAATTCAAGCAATATTTGTACTGAAGCTCACAACTATGAAATATTAAGCTGACATTCTTGGTTATCACAAAATCTAGTAAAAATAATGGTGGCTAGGCGTAATGATTTTCTTATCTGCACTGCATTTTAGGAGAAAATTTAACATTCTTCTGATGTCACTTCTAATATGAAATGCATTTGTCATAACTCTGCAATCCCCAAAATGTAGTTAGAAATTCTTGAATTGTATAGAGTGGCAATCCTAGAACACATGGCAGCACACATGAAAACACCCCCTTCAACATTTCCTCAGACACATGTCACCACTTCGTAGAACAATGAGCTCAAAGAATTGTCTTCAAAAATTGTCGCAAAGCTACAACTAACTCATCATGAGTTACCTTTTCTTTGCCACATCCTCACCAGCCATTCACCTTAAGTGTAGTTTCATCCTACGAAACTATGACATGTGACCATGCCATTGTGTGAAACCATCAAATACATGCCACACATTACATCCTTGCTTGCCCGCGGGCCAAAACTGGGTCCCACAAAACAAGTTGAGCCATGCCCCTATCACACTAAAATTCCTTCATTCACTATGTGGAATTTGGCTCTTGAGAACCATAAGAAGATGAATTTGGATACCGAGAATTGAGATTCATCCCCTTGAGCCATGCCCCTATCCAGACTAATGCAGGATTCTAACCAAATCCTCTTCTAGAAGAGACATGAGAGAATATTATTTGTAAGGGGAAAATGTAGGATTATATCTACCTCCCCTTCTAGAAGAGACATGAGAGAATATTTTCCAAGGCAGACTAGGCTTTAGACAAGCCCACACCACCAAGTCTTGCAAACATCTACGAAACCTCTGAAAATTTCATCACTTTGGCAATAAGCATTGTCAAAGGGAAATTTATGTTAAAAAATCACTTCAATCACCCTTTCCATTTAAAAAATCCATTCAACCACAAACTACAACATCAACACATGATCCTTATATAATTCTTGCAACAGGGCCTTCCCCAGTCTCAACCTCATGTAAAAAACAATACCACTCATGACAATTCTCACTATTAGCATCATAGACACACAAAGCCATCTAACGAAAAGGGAACATTCATAGAGAATACATAGAATCTCATCCACAACCAACTAAAAATAGCATTCTTTTAAGCTTCAAATTGACTGCCACAACTTGCTAATACAAGCAATCTGTGTACTGAAGTTCACAGTTGTGAAATATTTTCATGCTGACATTCTTAGTTATTACAACATCTCATAAAACAAATGGTGGCAAGACATAATGATTCTCTGATCTACACCACATTTCAGGAGTCGCGTGTCACCACTTCGCACCAACCGCGAGCTTAAAGAACTATCATAAAAAGTTGTCAAAAAGTTGCAAATAACTCATTGAGTGACCTCTTCTTCATCGCATCCTCACCACCCGTCCACCTTAAATATAATTTAAACCTAAAAAACTGTGACATACAAATATACCATTATGTTAACCCATCAAATGCATGCCACACGTAACATCTACACTTCCTTGTAGGCCAAAATTGGGTCCCACAAAACATCGCCATAACATTTCATTTTTCCTCGCAAGCTCACAGTTGGAAAATGTTTTCCCCGCTAACCATCGCAAGGATGCGAGAAACCATCACAGTCATCACAAACATCAAATCACGGGCTCATGGGTCCAACTGACTGCCTTAAAAAAAATTTGCGAGGATGTGACAGGCAACAAGAAATAATTTTTTACCCTTTGAACATCTTCAACTTTTGACATGTGGCTCACTGGCGCTTCCCCGTGAGCCAGAGATCTTCACTGTGTAATCAAGTTGCGAGGATGCAACAAGGTACTTTATTACATCCCGGAGATCACCACGCAGTCTCGCAACCACTAGTCATTAATCTCAATAATAGTAGAGAGGATGTGTCTAGGAGATCACCAAACCACCAATACTCAGCTGCAAGATCGTAATATTTTTTTCCAGAAGAAATTAAACGCAACTTAAAGCACATGAAAAATATGAGGGGTAAGTTACCATGGAGGGGAAAATTTTACAAGGTGTTAGACTAGAACACATAAAAATATATGGTCGTAAGACAAACGTATGAAACAATGACCATTTGGCTGACATTAAATAAAACCCTAACCACACTAGGGTAAATAAAATATGACAGGCCAACCCATGGAGATAACACGAGAACATATGCAAATGGATAACAACTTAAAAAATTTAAAAGTTATATAAACCAAAATGACTTAAAGAGAAATATAATATTCAATGGTCATATTTTTCCTTCCTTTATAAGAAGTCTGAAAGCCAAGCAACCAAAAGGAAGCCCATACCAGAACCAATACCTCAAAAGTTGAACTAATGAGAAACAAATAGAAAGGTATAAGTAACCATGTGAATGGAAGAATCAAAACAAGCATATAAAACTGTGAGTGTCGTACGAATGTAGATAAAAAATTATTCCCCTTCCTAATGGCCTTGTATATATGATATTGATTCATGGTTTACATGCAAAGAAGAGGAACGACAGAGCTAGTATTCACATCATAAAAATTGCAAGGCAATCACATTTAGGGCATAAAAATTGCAAGGCAATCACATTTAGGGAGAACCCCTAGCTTGAACACCCAAGGCGAGAGAATTAACACATTTTAAAATGTATTATTTTGTTGTATTGGGTGTAAATTATTTGATCTTTGTAGAGGTGGGTCATTTTAATTTTTTTCTTCGTCCCTTTACCTTCTCTTTATATTGTTCTTTTTTTCAATTATTTTGGTTTAATGAAATTTTTTTTATATAGACTGATAAGACCATGACACTTGAGAAATTAAGAAATACATAAAGGACCATAGCCATAGGAAAAATAAGTAGACATAAGATATGATGCGAGATAACAACAATAAATGACTTGTATTTTTGTGGTTCAATAGGAACTTTTTTCTGTGACTATTACTGCAGCCATTGGAATTTTGTTTTGTGACTGTTCTTGCATCAATTGGAATAAATACCTTACTTCCAAGCTCCTGAGAGATACAAAATTTTATCCAGTACCAAGGGCACCTGCAAGAAGAAGGGCATGACCATCCATCTTCTTCTGGCTAATCATGTCCCCCACTACTCCAGTTGCTTCTCTCGATTACTCCTGCCCAATAAAACCCGCAGCCAAAGGCAAAGGACTGACATCCTCCTAAATCCACAAAAGAGAACAAAAATAAGCACACTGAGTTTGAATAATTAAGTATTATAAACCCTATAACCCTGGCACTGCTCAAAGAATTATACGCTTTAGTCATTTTCTTTGCTACTCCTAATATCACCAAGAATTGCACATAAAATTTAAAATGATGAAATAATATAAACTAATAAAAACTATAAAATCCATGTTTCTGAGAAACCCTACGTAATATTTATATAATCCTTTTCTTTTGGAAATGCTTCACAGAATATATGTACAACATCAATAAGACAAAAACAAATTGCCTCTTAAACCCTCTGCCTAGGCGACATTGAACAATAATCATAAAAAATGACTCTTCTAAAATCAATCAACAAAGAATGCAATTCTTGCAGACAACTATGAACACTACTTCATAAACTTCTTAAAAACTATAAAGTCATAAATAGTTATAGATTACAATGTAAGAAGAGAAACAAGGTTACAAACCATGAGACCTAGGCCTTTTGTGTGTGTATGCGTTGCAATCCACAGCTTCTTCAAAGTGGATTGCACTTCTTCAATCTTCATTTTTTTCAACTGCAACTAATCTCAAAACCCTAAAACCCTATTACGCCATTGCAAATTAATTGCCAAATTCAACAATGCAAGTGTTTTTGAGCATTTGCAAATTTCAAAGATTTTTTTGCTTTTAGTTTCCCTGTGTTGTTTTAAATAGCATGGATTTTTTCCCCCTCTGCTTCTATTTTTTAGCATTTTGACCGACACAAGGCTTGAATGAATTGTTTTTCTTTTATTTAAGTACATGTATGAGTTTCACCTAAAAAAATACTCAAGTGGATTTAGTGCTGAGTGGAATGGTAAATGATATGATTTTTTTGTTATCTACTCTTGAGAGACAAGTTGACATAAGACATGATGCGGGATAACAACAAAAATGACCTACATTTTTTGTGGTTCAACAAGAGCTTTGTTCTGTGACTAGTGTTCCTGCAGCCATTGGAACTCTGTTCTGTGACTGTTCCTACAGCCAAGGCAGAACATAGTAACTTCCTGTTTGTTTGCTAAGACTATGTTTCTGTTAATTTGTTTCAATCCACTTTAGTTGTTGATTCATGTAATATGATTATGGTTTCGTTTCATATGTTGTCATATTATATGTATAACAGAAACATATTTTTTGCATTACATAAATAATAAATTTTCATTAAAATAATTTTTTTGGGGGCAAAACTCGGGTCTTTCAGAATATGAAGATGATCATCAAGATACAGATCCAAATTATGATGGTTCATGTCTAGATCGCACGGTTGAGGATGATGATGACGCATATACAGAAGACACTAAAGCCAATAATGATGATGGTAACAATGATAATCATGCTGATGATGACTGCGGTGGTGATGATGATGATGATGAGGCAGTTGCTGCTAGTAGCCAACGAAATTGATCATGATCATATAGACTGCATTATGGATGATTGCTGATATATTGTCAAGAATCCTCTTTTCATGCTTATTATCATATGTATTATTTTCAAGGTTTGTAATACCATATTATGGAGATGATACATTTTGACATGTACCATTTTCACTTATATCATTTTGACATGTATCATCTTGACTTGTATCATTTTTCAGTTACATAATTTATGATTTTTACTTATATCATCTGTACGTGTATCATTTTGACTTATGTTGATTGTTGGACACATATCATTTTGACATGTTTTTGATTTACTGGCATATTGGAATTTCACTTGTTTTAGTTATATATGATGATCTTATTAGTATTGACTTGTTAATTTATATATATTGAAAGTGGTCGATGATTTTTAGAAGAATATTTGTTATGTATGACGATTTTAATTTGCTGCTAAGGATGGATGTTGTCAAATTAAATTAAATTATATATTTTTTGGTGTCTACCTTCCTGGTGTCGATATGGGTTTAATGATTGGAATAAAAAATATTAAATAAATAAGAAATGGAAGTAAAATAAGAAGCATTTTTAGAATTAAAAAATGAAGCAATAATGGAAGCCAAAACAAAAGCAATCTTGGAAGAAAAAATAGAAGCAATTCTAGTACCAAACAAAGGAGTAGTAATGGAAGCAATTTTAGAAGCAACAAAAGACATCAAAATGGAAGCAAAATGAGAAGCAACAAAAGAAACAAAAAACCAAAATTGGTAGTACAAAATGGAAGCAAAAAAGGGAGCAAAACCAGGAGAAAACTTGGAAGCAAACACAAGAAGAAAAATCAGAGGTAGCAGTGGAAGTAACAAGTGGTGTCATAATAGGCATCAAATTGGAAGCAACAAAAGAAGCAATAGTGGAAGTGACAAGAGGCATCATAATAGGCATCAAATTGGAATCAACACAACAAGCAAAACCATAAGAAACAAATGGTGATAATGGAAGAAAAACCAAGAGCCATAAAGGGCGTTATAATGGAAGAAACCCTAGAAGCAACACCAAAAGCAAAATTAGAATCAAAATCAAAAGCAAAACCATAAGTTACAATGGAAGCAAAAGTAAAAGCAAAATGGGGAGCAAACCTTGAAGAAAAATGAGAAGAAACAAATGGAGTTATAATGGAAGCAAGCTGGAAGCAAGAACATAAGGAAAATGGGAAGCAAAAACTGATGCAAAACCAGAAGCAGAATTGGAAACAAAACAAGAAGCCAATTTTGAAGCAAAATTAGAAGCAAAAAAGGAGGTTATAATATAAGCAAACTAGGAAGCTAAATACAAAGCAATAATGGACGTTATAATAAAAACAAAAATAGAAGCAAAATGAGGAGAAAACCTAGAAGAAAAATGAGAAGCAACAAACAACATTATAATGGAAACAAATGGGAAGCAAAAATAGAAGTAGAATGGGAAGCCAAATCAGAAGCAAAAAAAGATGTTATAATAGAAGCAGAGCTGGAAGCAAAACATAAAGCAAATTTTGAAGAAAACCCAGAAGAAAAATATAACGTTATAATAGAAGCAAAACAAGAAGCAAAATGGAAAGCTAAACATGATGCAAAATCAGAAGCAACAAGGGATGTTATAATAGAAGCAAAACTAGAAGCATGACAAGAAGAAAAATAGGAAGCACAATTGGAACTAAATCCAGAAGCAAATTTGGATGCCAAATCTGACATCATTTATGTTAGGGTAAAAAGGTATTTGTATTTTCACTTATTAATTAAATCATTATTCATTTAATTATTCAGTCACCTTTTTATCTCTAGTTCACTTAAGCTAAACTTTAGGCATATAGTAATTAATTCTTTATTAATTATTATCATGCAACCTAGGTTTCTCCACCTTCTGGTTTTCGATCTCCTTTATAATAATTGATCTCTTTGTAATTATTAATTCCCTCTCTGAATGAATATTTCATCTTTCAGATCATTAGAGTCGTGTCTCCATTCTTTCCTTTTGTAACATGTTATTTGCATGCAGTGGATCTTGGTGATAAAACTCTTTAAATTCTAACATGGTGATAAACATGCAGTGGATCTTGGTGATAAAACTCTTTGAATCTTATTTCCATATAAGACACATCCAATTTGGACACTATTGACTTTTGAGGCAATTTTTTTGCCTATACAGCCTTGGCACGCAAATTGAGAAAATAATTTTTTTTTTAAATAATAATTAAATTCTTATTGATTTTTGGTATTTTTTATACCACTGCCAGTGTTGGACGGTGGAACGGCTAGTGTTACCCAGTGGCCACCAGCTCATTACCGAGCAGCTCTTGCGCCACCAACAGATCATCGTCGGCCACCACCGGCCCCACCGCCTCTGTGCTCTACCTGGCCCGCGTCACCCATCCCCTTCGCCGCCCTCGATGGGCCCCTCTCTGCCAGTGCACAATCATGTGGGTAACTGAGCACTACCGTGGTGAGCCCCTATGCACCCATACGCCCAAGCACTGGGCAATTTTAAGCCCCCTGGGCTTTTGAAGCCCCTTTATCCTATAGTTGGTTTTTTCTCTAACAAGAGAAAATGAAGGCCTTTTTTGGACTTCCTTATATCGTCATAAAGCTCTTTCTAAGATGGAGATTTTGGCAGGGGTTTCATTTTTTTATTTTTTTTTCACTAAATTTTTTGCCAGTCAAAGAGAGGACTTCTTTCACCGCTTCCATGCCTCCACAATGGGCATACAGACTCCTTTTTCTGCTCACAAATAGATGTCGGAAAGCTCTTGAAGAGATCTTTTCAGATCTGAGACTTTTTTTGGAGAAATTGATTAGGTATTTACCCTTCACTCTAAAGCACTTATTGCATTGTCTCTTCTTCTAGCTTCTCAGTTTGTACTAGGTTTTGGTATCCCTCTTTGTGGGGGGTGTTTTTTTTTTTCTTGTTTTTTGTCATATATCTCAGAAAAACTAGAACACTCACTAAACACAAATCACAAAACCTTCTACATCTTTTGTTTAGTTCTGAAAGATAACTAATAATAAAAAATCAAGGCAGTGCAACAATGGCATATTCAACATCAGTTGAGCTTCTAACTCCACATAATTTCCATTTGTGGAAATCCTGTATGACTCGACTTCTCTGGTCACGCGGGTTATGCTCGTGTTTGGATACCATTCAATCAGTTTTGACTTGTCCTTATGAGGTCATGTAGTACAGGAACAAGATAGATGAGGCTATGGGTGCAATTTCTTTGCATGTTTTAGAAAGTTTACTCTTTCACCTTGATAGTTGTTATACTCCTCTTGATATGTGGGAGAAGTTTTAGAATCTCTTTGGCACAATCAATGAGTTAAGGGCACTTCAGATTGAGGCATAATTGACAGCTTTGGGTCCTGAGTCATTTTCTCCTATTCAATATTTCTTGATGAAATTCAAATCTATCAGATCTATCTTATAGGGTTGTGGCAAGAATAAGACATATACAAAGTGCAATTACCTGATTCTTTCTAAGCTTTGTGGTCCCTTTCAGATATTTTATTCTACCTTCCATTCCACCATGGATGCTTTGGGTTCATGATTTACCATGCCTACATTTGATATATTATGTGATCATTTGACTCATGAGTAGGAAAAGCTATCTCATCTTGATTCTCTCATAGGATCATAGAACCATGCATTGGTAGCTCACCCATCTTCAGGAAAGTAGGAGCAAACAAAAGTCACCGACCACAGAGTCTAGGAAGTATCTAGTTCTCAGAACTCCTTTGACCCACCTTCTCCCAAGGGGGAAAAATAAAATATATAAAGACGTAAGTGTGCTTATTGTAAAAATCCCAATCATGATAAGTCTCATTGCTATGAGAAGAAGATAGATGGATATGTAAAACAAATTTCTGATTTCACAACTCTTCTTCAAAAGAGCAACATTGATATTCCTTCTTCTACTTCTCACAGGTCTTCTTCATCATCATCATTCCAAATAGATCGAAAGGACATAGGAAAGGGTCGTGCATTATGTGCAACCACTATTCCTCAATCTTCTAGATGGCTACTAGATTCAGGTGCTTCACACCATATAATATCTTCTTAAGATTTATTTTCTTCGTTTGAGGCTTCTCATGCCCCACACATTTTGATGGGGAATAACAATATTATGATTGTATGTGGGAAAGGTTTTATTGACATTGATGATGGTGCATTCCATGATGCATTATATGTTCCATCTTTGTCCTCTAACCTTCTCTCTATCTATCATGTTACTCATAGTGGGACAAGGAAGACAGTTGAGTTCACATGAGATTTAGTAAAAATTAGAGACAATGAGACATGCAATATTGTTGTAAGAGGGATAATTGATCATTCTTCCTACTTGTACTCTTTCTCTCATTTTGGTCCACCATCTCCACTGTCCGTGTCTCGCTCTCTTTTTTTTTTCACGAGAGCCTATTGAGGTGAAGTTGGGTCACTTGAACTTATGTGTTGTTCTCGAGATCAGTGTTATGACTTTTCCACCACCACCTCCTATTGAGTTTACATCTGTTCAACATGATTCCTCTTCGGCATTACCAGACATTGTCACTCCTTGCATTGAGCCACCTACTTCATTTGTTGAGGACATATACGAGGAAATTAATCTCCTCTTAGATGATAGATTCAACACATCTATTGGCCCACCTTCATTGGATATTCCATTATAGGAGTCTCATGCGTTCTCTTTTGAACATTATCTAGGCCTTCTAGTTTCTCTTCACATTTAGGGGTTTCCTCTTCTTTGTCCAGAGCCTTTGTTTCTTCCACATTGGAGTCACATTGGTCCAATTATTGATACAATGGTTCTATCATTCTAGGGGGGCTTTGGAGGCTCGATCTGCTCTCATGGGGGGAGGGGGGGTGGTTGGTTGTACTTATGGTTTTGAGAGAGTCTCTTGAGCCATTTCATTTCTACATATTTTTTCCATCTCTTTTTGGAGTAAAGTTTTTTCCCATTTGGTTTTCTCTATTTCTTCACTTTACAAAGATTTGGTTGTGATTGGGTACCTGATCAGGCCTTGTTGTCGAGACCCAAATTTCTTGCTTTTAGTAGTTATTTCTAGGTTTTTCCCTTCTCCCTAATTTTATCTTAAGGGGGGGTGTTAGAGAAAAAAGGTATTTGTATTTTCACTTATTGATTTAATTATTCAGTCACCTTTTTATCTCTATTTCACTTAAGCTGAACTTTAGGCATATAATAATTAATTTTTTATTAATTATTATCATGCAACCTAGGTTTCTTTACCTTCTGGTTTTCGATCTCCTTTATAAGGACTGATCTTTTTGTAATTATTAATTCTCTCTCTGACTCAATATTTCATCTTTCAGATCATTATGAGTTGTGTCTCCATTCTTTGATTTTGTAACAGGTTATTTGCATGTAGTGGATCTTGGTGATAGAATTATTTGAATTCTAACAATTTTTTAGTGCCATACTCATTTCCAAGCGATGCAATTGGTTGGGTCCATTTGAAGAGTCCTTGATAACAAATTTTTTTCAACAACTAATATTGTTCTTGGAATTTTTATTATCAAGGACTCTTCAAAGGGACCCTTGTGAAGGATATATAGCTATCAAAGTAGGAGGAATATATATTTTCATAAAGATGTCTACTTTCAAAACATAGGATATCTTTAATCAAGATGACATCTTCAATAATAAGGAAGGGGAAGGAGGTAAAGAATACACAACTTCCATATTGCTAGGAGAGGGGATTATCGATGAAGGTTTTTGAGAATTTCAACACCAAGGAGAGATTATTTATAAAATACACATGCTTTCAAGAAAGGAAGAGGTCCTAATCAATGATGCACACTTCCAAGAAAGGATAAGATACTCATAAAGGAAAAGTAAGTCTATGCAAGAAAGGATATCCTTAGAAAAGATACAAATCAATGAAGGTAAAATGGATCCTTGATAAGGATTAATGTTTGAAAATTATTCTTGCACCTCAATATAGAGATAAGAATAACAAGAATATTATGTTGCTAGAAAATTATGATTTCAGAAGAAAATGTACCACTATTAATGGCAATAAGCCCCCAAAAGGTAAGCTATTATTTTCACATAGTGAGGAGAAACATAATAGGTTGAAGGAAATATTGAGGGGCCATACACACACACACACACACACACACACACACACACACACACACACTTAGAAATAAATCAACATTAGATGTTACAGGAATGAGAGTAGTATCATATAGTTCTTGAACATACTTATTAAATTATCTACTATAAGGTGGGGAGATGAGGTTCTTTAGGATGCATATACAAATGAGGAAACTTAAGCCTATTCCTCTTAAATTGGATGGAAGATGATCCACTAGGCCTCGAGAAGGAATGAAGCACTAGGTGGATGCAATGATCATTCACTGTGAAGGACTATGACTATGCAATTGTAAATTAAGAGTGCAAGATTAAAGGCAAAATGAAGTGAATTGGGTTATTTTGTGCATGAGACTTGGAACAAACAGATAGATTATGAAAAATATATGATAATAACAGACTGTAATTACCATTTGGTTTGAATCTAAGGCTAAAACAAAGGAAATAGAGTGTCTTTGGTGATGTATTCCCATGAATGTGCCCTACTTGACCTTTTCCCTATAGTTTCTTATCCAATAAATTGGTGAATGTAGCTATTCACCTGACCTCTTTGTAACCATTTTCACACATTTGTCACCTATACCTGCACATAGAAATGAGGAAAAATATTGTGTACAAAGGGGTTTTCCTAAGTCAAACCCTAATTTGGGAATTAACCTCAAATTATAAATAAATGGAAATTCAATTGAAAGTGTGTTGAAGTATATAAGAGGTTAGATCTAAAAAATAGAGTTCTTATACCTCAATAAACCTTCTTGAGCTCATGAATATTATTGAAGATGACTTTATGTTAAATTTAGGATAGAAAGATCATGAATTCATTCATAAGATGCTTAGATCTAAAAATACTCCTTGTCTTCAATGCCTTGATGCTTGATCTCTTGTCTTATGACTTGAAAATGTGAAATTGTAGTTGAGAGCTTGATTTGGGATTGGACGTGTGTCCAAATGAGGGAGAGAAGATTTCTTTTATACCTCTCACAACATTTTAGGGTGTGAAACTTGATGAATGATGACATAGGTTTAAAATTCCCACTAGAATGAAGTAACTATTAAGAGGGTTCAAATTAGGCCTGACAATTGGCGAATGAGGTGTCATGATTGACCCGTTCTTGGGAACAAGGTACCTGAGGTGCCTCATTCCACGCAACATGTCCCCAAATTGGGACATGAGGTCCTATTTGGAAAAGGGAGCCAAAATTAAATGCAGATTTAGGCGGGATTAAGCATTTTTGGCATAAAAGGCCAAGAATGCTAAAATAGGGCCTAATTGAGGAAACAAGTGCATAATAATTCAATTTATGACACTACATCTATAATAAGAAATAATATGACCATACACACAATGATAAATAAAATATTTTATGCAATATCTAGGTTTAGGTACATGTTTATTTATTATGGGGGGGGGAACTAATTGTACCTCACTTATGAGTTTCCAAAATATTATTTATGCCATAGAAAAGGATCTTTTGTCTTTTGAGAGAGGAATATTTGGTGTAGATGAAGGGATTGGTAAGGAAGGATTTTAAAATCCTATACCATTTCTAGTATATTAGGAAGATGCTTTTATAGGGATATTGATTCCTTGTTCCATGCATCCAAGACCGTGTCATCTATGTACTTGTTTAGAAAACATGTCAAAACCACATTTGTAATTTGTTTGGAAATGTGACAGGGAAGGACTTCACCATAGACCTCATTGAAATCAGTTTTTTATATATTTTTTAGAGCACCAAATGGATGAATAGAGGAACAAGGATGGATCCTTGTAAGAGCACATCTTTATTAGCATCGCTCATGTCGATTTGAGAGATAGGAGATTCCTTTTTTCTTTAAGTTTTTGGGATAAGAGGAGATGTTTTTGTCATCTATTGTTTCATTTCTACTAAGTGTAATGTTATGTGGCATATCATTGAGAAAATACATAACTATATCATCTTGAAAAGTTAGCATCCATTATTGGATGCTCTATTACGCCCTATTTTAGCGATTTCAAGATTTGATGTTTTTTATGCATGATCCAACTACCTATTTCCACTTAATCCAACATTTTCCCCATCTTCATAACCCCAATTCAAATCCTGGCACATTTTTCTGTGTATAGGGCATCCTACATGCCCTGCTCTTTGGTACACAATGTCCCAAATGTTGTGTTCCCCCATGAAGGGACTCAAATTTGAATTAGGGCTTTGTTTCGGTGGGAAATTAGATCTCATGGTTGGTTTAGATTAATTTTGAATCATATAATGCATGATAGATATATAAACACCCTATCTCTCCCCATTTTGGTAACCAAGGTTATCAGTCATATCTACACTCGAGCATTTGGTAATCAATGTGAATTAAAGATTTGAAGGAAAGTATCCAAGGTGAAGCATTTCTTCAAAGCATCCAAGGCATTTTGAAGGCAATATTATTTATTGTAGTAAACTTATCCCCCACGATGGCCAAGTAGAGGAGTTATCAAGCAAGAAATTGATCCTTTGTCCATTCTCATGAATTCTTCCTCCATAGAAATTGTTCAATAAAGCATATAAAATTGAAGAGCTAGGAGTGGAATTCATAGATTCGTGCATTTGTGAAAGACATCCTTGATTCAAAGTCAACATTCAACTACGATTCAAACAACATACAAACATCTTCATAAATATGAGATATTTATACATTTGTTTATGAATGTATATTTATTTACAAGGTAGATCTAGAATTTACCTTTACCTTTACATACTTTCCTTTATAAAACTTTATTTCATTTTCAAGGTTGATTCGTAGACAAAGATTTTACCTAGGCAAACCACTTTCCACAACTTTTTCCCCATATTTTTTGTGTGTGCAAGAATATGTGGCACAACCATTAGAACTATTCAAGGAAACATTTGGGACCTATCATAACCATTAATTATTAAAATAATATAAAGAGTGCCATCAAGTGCTTTAATAGTCTCTTTAGGATCAAATGTAATGCAAAGATCAGGTTCAGATTCAGGTTTGGGTTTAGGTTTGGTTTGATCAATAAGGTTTAAAATATTGTTGGTCTCAGTACATTCAACATCGTAGTTCACAATGGTAGGAGAGTCAACAACACTGGTGGAGGAAGAAGGTAAATACTGAGAAGACCCAATGGTATTGGTAGAATGTGATGGTAAAGAATTAGTATAAATTTGTAACTTTTGGTTGGGAAGGGAAAGATATTTATTTCCTTGATCATTAAAACCCTCAACATATATAGAATTAGAATCAATAAGGTCTTGGATAATGGATTTAAAGCGAAAACACTTCTCAGTATCATGACAAGGTTGAAGATGATATTGGCAGAAGGCTTTGGGAACAAAGTTCTTGGGAGTTGGTTTTGAAGGATCAATTGGTTTAATGGGAGGATGTGTTAATAAAATAGCATTAACAAACTTCAATATCACATTATAAAAAGATTCAGAAAGAGGTGTAAAATGAAGAGAAGGTCTAAAATAAGATGAAAAAGGAGTCACACCCTTAGATGATGTTGTGACTTGTACATCAACATTGTTTGATGAATTATTGATCTTGATGAAACCTTTAGGTTTTTGAAATTTTTGGAAATGTTTGGATGAGGCATCACTCTTATCAACTAGAGCCATTGGAGTGGTTCTCTTAAATTGACTCACTTGAAGATGATAATTATGAAGCACTACACATAATTGAGTAAAGGAAGAAAATTCAAAAAGAAGGATCTTAACTCTAATGTCTTTTTGTAAATTAGCAATGAAAATATGTTGCACATCATATCAGGAACATGATAATAAATCTAAGCATGAAATTGTTTAACTCTACCAATGAAACCAGTCACTTTTTATTTAACACCTTGTTTACTATACATCAAATCGGTCAAAGAAATATTAGGACAATTTTTTTTTTGAATTTGTTAGATAAAATAATTAGCAAGTTTTTGGAAAGAATTAATGGAATATGGAGGTAAAGAACAATACCATTGCAAGGACTTATCTCGAAAGGCTCAAGTGTAAACAATTTAGCCATGAACCTATGATCGTGAGAAAAATAACTAAACAATATTTGAAAGGTCTTCACATGAGTCAATGAATCACCTTTACCATTGTATGTATCTAAGTGGGGTATGACAATGTATTGAGGGATAATGAAATGAATGATGTCTAAGGAAAAAGGATTATCAATGCGACAAATGGGAATATGGAATTTGGATTGAGTTATAGAGGTAGTTTGTTGTTGCAAGGATGAAATGTTTTTAGAAAAAACTATTGATGGTGGATTCAGTGGAAAGGTTGGTAGGAGATATATGTGAAATGTTTGGACTATTACGGGAAATGGAAGGAATGGTAGAGTATGAAAATGGAATATTATTGTAGGCAGGCATGGATTAAGGTTGGAAAACACGTGGAACACTTGAAGGAGGAGGAACAATAGGATTAGGAATGCTTCCAAGACTAACATGTGTAGGATTGACATTTTGAACCGATGTAGTTATGAGAGGTGCAAATGTTATGAGTCTGACTCGCCAAAATGTACAATAAGAAAAAAAAAGAGGAAGATTAGACAAGGGAGTTCAATCCTTATTTCCTATTGTACATTAGAAAGGAGAGATAAACCAATAGGATTGGAAAGGTCCAAGCAATGAATGGTTATCTAGGATCCTTCACTAATATGAAAATTGATTAGGGGTATAAAATTGAATAATGCAAGATAGAAGGAAAAATAGACAAAAATGACAAGTTGTAGAATACGCAGTTTAACATAAAATAAACAACTTCATATGGGTACCAGAAATAAAAACCAGAGAACACCACTAACTTGAGATTTTAATTTGATGTTGTTTTGTAGGGAAGAGGTCACCTAGGGCATCCTATTCCTAGGAAGAGGTCGCGTGGGGAATTTTGTTCCTATTAATTTTGACTAAACTCAGTTGTTGATTGTTCATTAGGTCCTGAACTTTTCAAATTTGAGTCGGTGCGAATACCACTTGTTCCTATACACATAAAAAGGAGGAAATGTTGTGTAGAAAGGGATTTTCCTAGTCAAACTCCAGTTGAGGAATCAACCTTGAAATTGAAATGAAATTTTATGAAAGGAAAGTTTGTAAATGTAAATTAAATAATAGATCTACTTTATAAATGCTATACCTCCATAAACTAATATTGAGATTGTGATGTCTATGGAGATGCTTGTATGTTGATCAAATATAGTTGTACTGTGTATTTGAATCTTCTAATGTAAAGAAGAATCATGATGCCCTTCACAAATGCATAGACCCATAAATAATCCTCAAAGATCTTCAATGTTGTTATGCTTTATTGATTCTTTCCTTGAAGAATGAATGAATGGATGGATGTAGATGGATAAATTATCTTCTTTCTTGTTTGACGTCTCTTATAATTGGCCATCATGGAATAAAAGATTGCTATAATGGAGAATATTGCCTTCAAAGATGCTATGGATACTTAACAAATACTCAAAGTCTTGATCTTGAATGATTGAATGTGAAATTGTAGGAGAGCACTAGAAATCCAACTTGCCTTATTTGCTTGACGTCGAAGTGAGGAGAAGTAGATTTCTTTTATATCTTTCACAAAATTTTAGAGCTTAAAACTTGAAGGAGGCCAACAAGAATCTAGAAATCCTGGTAAACCAATGGGATGGGCCCCCAATTCAAATTTTAGGGAAAAAACTAGGAAACAGGTTAGCCTAGGAAAACTCTTCCCAATAAAAGATGATAAAATTTGGCTTGGAAGTCGGGAAGGTGGAAAGAAAGCCAAAAATGTAGGTGGTGTGGGGCTGGATCAAGTATAACAGGTGAAACCTTGAGAGCACTAAAATGGGGCCTAATTGAGCATCTACTTATAGGAGCTTACAATTTAGGATGGTACACAACTACATTCAAGCAACATACAAGTGTATTCATAGACATCATGATCTTAATATCAATTTACGGGCATAGATGCATTTATAAAGTAGATCCAATATTTACTTTACATTTACAAGCTTTCATTTCATGTAATTTTATTTCTATTTCAAGGTTGATTCTTCAACTGGGGTTTGACTAAGGTAAACCCCTTTCTACACAACATTTTCCCCATTTTTCTATGTGCAAGAACAAGTAACGTTCACACCAGCTCAGATCCAAAAAGTTCAGGACCTGATGTACAATTTACAGTTGAGTTCAGTCAAAACCATAGGGAACATGATTCCCTAGGCAACCTCTTCCCTGTAAAATAACATCAAATCGAAATCCCAGGTTAGTGGTGTTCTTTGGTTTATATTTTTGGTACCTATACAGAGTTATCTAGTTTTTTCAGTTCGTGTGCTCAGAAAGTCAATTATTTCCTCTATTTCATCTTGGTTTTCATATCTTCATATCAATTGTCCATATTAGTGAAGGAACCTAGATGCCCGTTCAACGCTTGGACCCTTTTAAGCCTATCGGGTTATCTGCCCTTCCTAATGTATAATAGGGAATAGGATTGATCCCCCATTCATCTATATATTTCCCTCATTTTTCTTATTGTACACTATCAATAAATACACCTTAAATAATTATCCACCTCATCCAAATTTCACTTTCCACGTTAGTCACCCCCACTACAATAGTAAACTTTCACTTGTCATCCACATAAGTGACTTTCCTAGCATGACCTTTAGAAGTTACGTGTGTCTTTATTTAAGGCATACATACCCACATTTGAATATTTGTAAAAATAATAAATGTTTGACACCACTTTTTTCCATTAGGAAATATGGTCAACGCCTTCTAGAGTCTCTACTTTCACTGATTTTGAATAATCTTTGCACAAACTTTCAAATTAAAAGTTGTTGTGCATGCATGATAAATAACTAGATTCATAGAAACACAAAGACTCTTCTTTTTTTGGTGAATGTCAACTAGGCCTACCGACACGTTTGTTGCTAACATCTATTCATGTGTGTGCATTTATATAACCCTTATAAATATCAACTAAAGGTGTCTTAGATATATACAACCTCCCTCCCCGTTGCCTATAATAATACATTTGTATAAGGACTATGTAATCGTAGGTCCACTTGTTGCTAGAAACAACATCTTAAGGTGGAATTGATTGATAGATAAATACAATATTTAGAGCCCATTGGCAAGTACCACACATAATGTCTTATAGCTAAAATGTAGTGCTTACACAATAAAATATAAATATTTGTACCTATTCAACCATTTAATAAATTACACAATAAAATATAAATATTTGTACCTATTCAACCATTTAATTATACTTTTATGTTTAATTTTAAATTTTATTAAACTAAAAGACAATATTATTTATTACACCAAACGATATTCTATAGTTGCATAGAGGAGTCCCATGTGGTAGGCGTGTAATCATAAAGTTTTATCTTTTACCTTAAATTTGATAGCATTTGTATGTCAAATACTTAATACTTAATAATAAGAATGTGTATGACTGTAAGATCACATGAAAAATATTGTGAGAAAATAAATTTCAAACACGGTGAACAAAAGAAGCATAATGACAAAGGTGAAGAGTGCTTGATATACTCCAAAAATATATATATTTGATCTTCATATAAATTGTGAAATGTAATAAAAAAGGATAAAATACAAGATAAAAGAATACAAAAAGAGAGCTCGAGGAAAGATTAAGAAAGAACATTAAAAAAATAAATAAATTTATTACTTTCTTTTTTAATAAGATTGTATATTTTTCAAAACTTGGCATAAATTTTTATTTTCTAATATAATTATATTGAAAGATTTGTATACATCATGTGCTCTTAATTTGAATGTTGTATGCTTTGCACATTCTTAGATTTGTAAATATAACAATTAAGACAATGTCAAAACAAACATACTAAGAAATAAAAAAGCGGTGGAAAGCTAATACACTTAAGGTGTTAATATTGTTTCCATTATTTCTTCATCGATATAAATTTAAATATTTTTTATAAAAGTAAGATCAAATAATATTTAAAAAAATCATTTTAATTGAAAAAATATTTATTCAATCAATGTTATAAGTATTAACTATATTTGTTTATGCTCTTCGTTGTCATCCTCTGTACAATAAAATAAAAAAAGTGTCACTAGTGGCCTCGCCGTAATTAAATTATTATAAATGAAAAATTAAATAAGAAGCTTTGTATTTCTATAATTATAATTATAAAAAATTAAAATATAGTTATCGATTTTAAATGTAAGGTAGAGTCTTATGATTGGTGCAAAACAATAAACTAATTGTGCAAATGCAATAGTACATTGCCTAGGACAAGTACAATAACTCTAAATAAACGAGATGAAAAATAACTCTTCAAATGCAAATAAAGAATGATGTAAATAGATTAAATCTATTATACTTAAATTTAATAATAATATCTCTAACATCTCTTACAAGATAATATATCAATAACTATCAACAATTCAATAATGAATATTTTTCTAACTTTATTTAAAATATACATGTCAACTAAAAGTAGAAGAAGAGATGTAGACATGAAAAATACAAAGGCATTCTTCTTCAAAGAGGGGAATGGAAGTGAGGAGTGTTAAAATATTGTTCGTTCATGTTTAATACGACATGACAATTATAATATATATATATATATATATATATATATATATATATATCATATAATAATTAATATATTGAATCTACCAAACACGATTAATGATTAAGTAAGTTACGACATTCATTAATGGGAGTCACGTATACATATCGTGATTGGCATATATGACAGTCACGATACATCATGATTGTTCGTGATTGTTCATATATGACAGTCACGATATGTATCGTGACTATTTTGTTTATTGTACATGTCGTGCGTTATACTACGCTGAGTAAATCATAAATCGTATGTTCTAGATTAGTTAATACGAATAGTCATGACTTATCGTATACGATAAGTTATGACTATTCATACTAACATCCTTCAGTTCAATATATATAGTTATTGTACTTTGTAGAATCAATCAATAACAACAGTAATTGTATTCTACTGCATCTTAGTTTATACATTATCTTCAGATCTACATTTCTTAACATGGTATCAGAGCTGCAAGGTTATTAAAGGAAGATAAAATATAAACCCTACATAATCTATAGTTGAGCATATTTTAAATTTTACAAAATTTTATAATATAAATTATGGCTCACTGCATGAGAATGGAAGACAGATTAGAAGGTCCTTCAAACTCCGTATCCTGGAGGACTAGACTTACCTCTCTCCTTATGGAACTTGAATTAGAGGAATATATTGAGAAAGATATTAAGATGCCTGAAGAAGAAACTGAGAAAACAACATGGAAAAGAAGAAACAACAAAGC
>MU226250.1:253618-295213 GCA_018584345.1 Thuja plicata
TTCACTAAATCTCTTGCAAGGGTGAAGATAGAATTCTTCAGAAAGAAAATTGGTTTGATCAAAATATGAATGTAATTATTGATGTACATATTATTCATGAATATATATATATATATATATATATATATATAATTGTTGAAATATTTCAAATTTGTGAAGATGACGATCTTCTATGTATAGGTTAGTATTTCAAGGTGACGATCTTGACAATAGTAACCAGGCTTCAAGATTGGCTCCTGCAAGGGTTTGTTCCGGACCTCTTGTTGCTTATGTTATCACCTGTTGTGTAACAACTGTTAGGATAGACTCCCGAAAGGGGTTGTTCTGGATTGGTCCGGACATCTTAACATTTATATTGTTACCATGTGTGATAACTTATCGTGATTAACATTTTTTTATGTGTTTGGATTGGGCCAAATATCATGATATGAAAATTCTACAAATCTAGTAAACTCTCTCTCAAGAGGGAGTGTTAAAATATTGTTTGTTCGTGTTTAATACGACATGACAATTATAATATATATATATATATATATATATATAAAATTGAATATAGAATATATATTAAATTAAAGATATAATATATATTAATATGATATATTAACAAGTCAATCAAGATATATATATATATATATAATAATTAATATATTGAATCGACCAAACACGATTAATGATTAAGTAAGTTACGACATTCATTAATGGGAGTCACGTATACATATCGTGATTGGCATATATGAACAGTCACGATACATCGTGACTGTTCATATATGACAGTCACGATATGTATCGTGACTGTTTTGTTTATTATACATGTCGTGTGTTATACTGCGCTGAGTAAATCATAAATCATACGTTGTAGATTAGTTAATATGAATAGTCATGACTTATCGTATACGATAAGTTATGACTGTTCATACGAACATCCTTCAGTTCAATATATATAGTTATTGTACTTTGTAGAATCAATCAATAACAATGGCGATTGTATTCTACTACATCTTAGTTTATACATTATCTTCAGATCTACATTTCTTAACAAGGAGTTGGAACTTGAATTATTTGCACTATGTAGGGTAAATTTTGTAACTTGATCAACTATGTACTTTTTTGAATGCATGAATTGGTAGCCTCCTAATTAATAGGGTAAACTTTTCAACTTGATCAGTGATGTTGGAATGATTTTAATGACATCCATGAGACTGAACACTCTAAAGACTTACATTATCTTCAGACTCCTTTCAATGTCAACTTTTCTTAATGCTCCGTTTGGTTACCGGAATTGAGGTGGAATTGGTTGTGGAGCTTCCACTTTTTTCCCAAACCCGTCGTTTGGTTTGCTAAAATGCAATTCCGATTTTGGACATCAAAATACAATTTTGACACCAAAATGGGCGGCACAATCTTCCCACCCAATAGGTGGAATATGATATATTCTTCCAGGTTTGGATTTTTATCAACTCCATTTAATTGGGCGTCGGGTCTGTCGGGTTTTGAAATCTGGTGCATGTAAAGTGCTTGAGAAAATATCCATACACATACATTCAAATCTGGGAACATGGATTTTAGACAAGCCATGCCAATGAGGTCTCATTTTTTGAGCAACATATAAACAAGGCAGAGAATTGTTGGATAAAAGAACCTCGAAGAGATGTTGATTTCGTGCACAATGTGAACTACAGAGATCGCACGTCAACTGTTTGATATAATTCCTTATTCAAATAATACCATGGTGGATAGACATGTTTGATCCTAGTACTGATGTTCATACAAAGATTGTGGAGCCACATAGACTATGCACAAATTGTTTAACAAAATTCCTCAAAAAAATATGCTAATAGTGACCGAAGTGTGGACTCAGGGTAGTCATCATATAAAATTTTATAGTGATATCTGCACAGAGCATTTTCTTTATCACGCTGAAATGATTGTGCTATTGTTAAAATCACAATAGATTTCGATTACAAAAAGAATGGGAGTTCTCTGATGGCCGCACAATATACAGACAAAGCACAACATCGACAACGAACGGTATGACAAAACTGCACACAAGAGAAATATAGACAATGGGTTGTAGAGATGCTCGTAAAATGCATACCATGATCACACAATATGCAGTCAAATGTATTTGTTGAAAAGACTTAAGAAACCTTCTACATAATGCCACAACAAATATATAGACACACAGGACAAACATGTGATTTGTTTGACAAAATGCCTTTAAGAGATATGGTCTCATAAACAAAAGCACATTTGGAAACATTCGATATAATGCGTTGAAGGGAGGTTATTCTGTGTGATCGCAGGAAATTTTATCAAAATGAGAAGTCATAAAGCACTTATTGTGAACATGCTTTATCAAAATGAGAGTCGCGATTCTAGTGTCGTTATCTATTGCGCTGTCGTTGTGGCTAACTTCTCAGCTCCAATTCTAATTTCAAAATTGGCAACCAAACACAGAAGATGGATTGTCTTAGTCATCTTTTGGGTCAACCAAATGGTCCAAACTATCTTCCAAATACACAAAACCGAAATTTCAAAACTTTATTTTGAGATAATAAGGTTTTGAGTCAAATTCTAATTCCAAAACCAAACGAGGCTTATATGGCTATTGACTAGGAAGCTAACACGATCTTATCTTCATCAAATAAATAGTGTATGTTACTCACCTTTAAACTATTTTGTAGTGAATATGAATATCCACATAAACTATGCTTTCCATTATGAATACCCTTATTGCATAATGGGGGTAGAAATAGCCTAAATCTATCACGCCTTATGAATATTGACTAGGAAGCTAACACGATCTTATCTTCATCAAAGAAATAGTGTATGTTACTCACCTTTAAACTATTTTGTAGTGAATATGAATATCCACATTAACTATACTTTCCGTTATGAATACCCTTAGGCCCGTTTGGGTACTGGAATACCATATCCTAGATATGGTCAATTCAAGAAGATGCTGCATATTTATGAAGATGCTTATCCTCAAAATGAAATCCGGAATATGGTCTTACCCGTTTGGTTCACCCGGAAGATTAATGAGAAGATGCATAAGGAATTTTAATTCTTTATTTTTAAATTTCTTTGAATATGGTGTGTATACGTGTGTGTATATATACATACATACATATGTGTGTATATACACACACATGTGTATACACACACATGTATACACATACACACATACACACACATACACACATTTGTGTACATATACACACATACACACACGTGTGTTTATACGTACATACATGTGTGTGTATACACATACAAGTGTGTATCCATGTATACACATATACACACATGTGTATATATACACATACACATGTGTGTATACACATATACACACATTTATATATATACACATATATACACATGTGTATATATACACACATATACACACATACATGTGTGTATATATACACACATATACACACCATACATATACACATACAAGTGTGTATCCATGTATACACATATACACACATGTGTATATATATATACATACATACACACATTTGTGTATATATAGACACATATACACATGTGTGTATACACACACATATACACACACCATACATGTGTGTATATATATAGACATATACACACATGTGTGTGTATATATATATATATACACACACATGTGTATATACACACCATACATGTGTATATATACACACATATACAAACATACATGTATGTATATATATACACATACATGTATGTGTATATACACACATACATGTGTATATACACACGTGTGTATATACACACATGTGTATATACAACATGTATAAATATACATCCTTATAGCAATATAATATACATCTTTATAGTCACGGATCCCACAAAATATTAAATTTGGCTTTCTAAAAATTGGAATTTCCATTCCACTTATTTTGAAATTCCAATTCTACCTATTTAGGTGGAAGATGATATTCCCATTTTGGGGGCAAAATGAGAATTTCGGAATTCCAATTTCATTTTTTTCGAAGGACCCAAACATGGAATTTGACATTATCCAAAATTAGATAATGCCAATTCCTGTTATATTCTAGGAAACAAACCTTACCTATTATTGCAATGGGAGTAGAAAAGCCTAAATCTATCATGCCTTGTGCAAGAAGCTCTTTATCAACTATTCAATAATAAACATTTTTCTAATTTTATTTATTTAGAATTATATATGTAAGTAAACCACACTATAGAACATAAATCCAAGGCATTCTTCCTCAAGGAGGTGAATGGAAGTGAGGTGGAGAGAGGAGGTCCGAGGTGTTGAAAAACATTGAAGCCACCCGCTCCATCCAATACAAGGGTGGCTTTCAATCAAAAACTTGCACGTCATCCTCATTGCAAGTAAGACCAAATACTAGTATGTGTTTACCACGTCCATCCGAGATTGTCAACAAAAGCACAAAATCAAGAGGAAAAACTTCACCTGGCTGTGACTGAACAATAATGCAGAGAAGTAAATAACAAGTTGTTGGGAGGAGAATAGAAATTGTTCGGTTTGGATGCGGGTAGACTTGAAGCTAAATCCCTATCCCTTCCAACTGAATCACAATGGAAGTGATGAGACGCCTCAAGAGCATCGCCTCGGGCCGATCCTCTGTCTCCGATCAGGTAAAACTATTTCACTCTGCCAATGAAACGAATTTTGTTATTCAACGCTGGACTTGTAAATTGTAGAATCTGTGCACCCATGGAAAACTTTTAATGCCCAAGTTCGTTGCTTTAATGGATCGAGACCACGTTGAATTGGGTATGCTGATGGCTTGAACAAACTACAATTTGGAAGTGTTACATTAGGACTTTGGTTAGGCTAGGTAGATTCTGAATGGCCGTTTTGGTCTTATATGACTTTTGGGTCTTTGTACAATCATGGAGTTCAGTTTGTGTAGTGGCTTTGATTTAGTAGCTATCGGATGTGAAGTGGCCGTCAATGATTTTTGTTGTAAAATTTCCTCCCATTATCTGACCAGCGAGGTAGCCCTGTTGAGAGATGAAATTTTTGATTAATTCTCGCAGCTTAAGCCTGACCCATGTTTATTTTTGTTTTAGTTCAGCCAAGTTCATTTTAATTAGAAAAGTTTGGATTTCACCATTTAGAAGTAGAATGGAACCTTGTGAATATGTGCCCTTAACCAAAAGACCAGACTGGAGTTGAGTCTTGCTGGTCTGGAGTGAGAGACTTCGAAATAATGAATCCAACCAATAAATGGATCCAGTTATCCTAATGGGTTCTCCCACCAGTGAAGTTAGGCTCTTCGTAGTTTCCCAGCATACAGCGTTACGCTCAATTTTTTATTTTGCTTCCAGGTTAAATACCTCGGAGAAGTTGAGTTTTCGTTGATTTGTGAGGCTTAGGGCACAAACGCTAATTCACAATTATTAGGATGCTTGAGTTTGAAGGTCAGCTGAAAGAACGTTGCCAGCTGGGCTTATGCAGCAGGCAGAGGGGGCCAGGTAATTTCATAAGCGAGAGACCACCTCAATTGTATTAGGAATCAATCCAGCCTAGCCAGTGGTAAAAGACCAATTGCTTCAGTTCCACATAACTGACAAGAGGGTCTAGCATACCTGTGTTGGTCTGAGAGTAACATTTTAGTTATCTCATTGATGTTCCCTTATGCTTTCTAGAGGTAGCATTTTTTACCATTCTTTCACATCATAGCTACATCATAGCATAGTTGAGCAAGTAGACCTGGGACTTTGAACTGTATCTGCAACCATAATGCCCTTGTACTCCAGGGAATGAATGGAACCTAAGACTTGGGATAAGTTGGGTTTTGATTAAATGGCATTATTATCCCCTATAGTAGTTTTGAGCAATCTTATTTACATTGTATACAATATCCAGGGTGGAGATGCTGGCACAAAGCGAGCAAAGTTTGAACTGGAAGGAGAAGCAGACACTTTTGAATTGCCCCATGTTGCTGCAGGGGCACAGGAGGCAGACCAGCTACCAAAGGAGATGCATGAGATGAAGATCAAGGATGACAAGTTTGATCATGGCAGGAAGGTTAGTTGGTCTGTTTTTGTTGACAACTTAAAAATTTAAAATGTATATGAGTTCCTTATGTTGGTAAATTCTGGATGAGTTATGCGCTGCCTTTACTCAGAGAATACTTGGATGTCATGCCTCATATTTCTAAATATATATTGCACTTAAAAGTACCCCATGATCATACACCACAACCTCTCCACATGTTTTTTGGAGTTATTGATTGCTTTCTTGTGGTGGGAACATTGGAAACTGTTTCACACTCACATGAGTGCATCTGACTACCATCATGCCACATCCTCTGAGATACCGAAATGTTTGACTTGCTAGAAGATAAGAATGCTTTATTGACGGGCACAGCCTCCATATTTATCTGAAGTTCTCCATTTCAAGCATCAGCTGCATGTGCCTCTATTTCTGCTGAACTCTCTGATATGCCTTCTCTGGATGCAGTTGTATTTCTAGGGTATAGCAGCAAATGATATTCTGTTGCAATCTGTCTTACAAGTATAGCTTGTAAACTCCCTTTCTATTCTTCCCTTGTTGGTTTACGTGTTCTCGATTCACATCTTACACTTGAAGCATTGGAATTGGTAATATTGATCATTTAAATTTTAAGAAACAAGCCGTTTCTCAGTCTGGATGTGATTACAATCTTAGTTGCATTGAGTATATATTTTCAGAGATTGTAAAGGTCTCTAGATTCCGCTTTCTCATGGAAATTGTAGATCTGTTGAGAAGAAGCAGTAATAGGTGGACTTTAGGGTATTACTGTTATATCTTTGTTCTTTTCATGCTTCAATGGCTCCCCAAGGTGTGAATTAGATGACCACTAAACTTTCCACAGCTAGTTGGGAGAGATCCTATAATGCCTATGACTGTCAGGCAGTAAAGGAAAAGTCTCTCATTTCAGTTTATTCATAAGGTAAGGAGCCCACTCACAGACCGGGAGTATACGACAAGCCTCTGTGAGAAGAGTATTAGTTTTCTCATGACTGCTGGTATCCTGTCATTGTAACAGGTGACAAACCTTCCAGTTGTTGGTAATGGTTGTATTACGTACTTGACCTACTAAAGGAACCAAATGCTAGCTTGTTTTTAGCTTCATGAACTATGTCTCATTTAATCTCGTGTTTGTTATGCTTCCAGTTCACATATATGTTTATTTTTGGTTTACCATGTTTTGATGTGGTGCTGTATCAATTTATTTTGGTCAATTTTGGATAATTTAAAAATCTTAGGTTTCTGCTGAAAAGATGAAATTTTTTGGACAAAATCTGCATTTATAAATAAATGTTAAACTTAATAGAAGTATTGATGTATTGAATCGTGCTTCATTATCCATCATTCGAATGGGTGATTTAATAGAATGCAGATTGGTGCTGCTTATATAGATAACTCCATTGCAATAACATGATGTTGAGTGGACGAATACTATATCAGGTGATCAATACTAGCCATTACCAACTAGCTGTTACAAGCTATATTTTATTACTAGAATTTACTAGTTTGCAATTAATTGATTTATTTTAGGATTTAATCAACTAATTATTGCATCATTGACTCCATCCATCTCTCCAAGTCTAAGGATAATACGTCTACAAGTCAGACTTAAGCTCCATCCATCCTCCTTGCTCAAATTATCAGGATGTTTCTCTATTTCTACAGCTACTCTAAGCATGTGCTTAATGTAGTGATCCTATATTGAGATGACTTCACATTTTCTTTTTTGGATTTCAAACTTGCATTTATGTTAAAATCTGGAAAAATAACAGTACAAACTCTTTTTAAAAAACATGTGGAATGGGATCACACCACATGATTAAAAGAACAATAGGTGTACAATGCAAGATCTTCTCCAACCCATCCGGAGAAGCGAAAAACTAAAGTCAACAGGCCACAAAATTACATCAAAATACATGTGAATAAAGTAAAACATCATAAGCAACCACATGCAGAATTAGGCTGACAGGCTGTGAGAGCATTGCTTTGTACTACAGCGATCTATGCTTCCCTTCTAGTGGGGGCTGTTGCATTGCATATCTACAGGAACCTGATTGACCATGCAAGGGGCATTGCCCCAGGGATCAATGAGTGTACAGAGGTGCTCAACCTCCAATAGTACCTTCTTAGCCTACACTTGAATTCTTAGCAAGGCCTTAGAGATAACATAAACCTTATCAGCAGTTGCAAAAATAGTTCTATTCTTTCTTGATCCAACACTATAGCATTTTTGTCTTTCAAAAGCTAAAAGAAATTTTAATGCAAAATCATGCCATTCTATATTTTTCATGCAACTGGAATTAATTCCAAGTAAAATATTATAAATATAACGATCACCTGTGATGGCAAGATCATTAACATGGGTGTAATGTCCCCTATTGGGACTTTACTCTAATTTGCCTTAGAATTCCCAAATAACTTAATAAGGTATGGAGTATATTTAAGAATGTAAATTACAAACTTTATATCTTGATTCAGGGTGTGCAGCCAGGTTAGTTATCATTATGAAAGATGAATAAACACATAATTGGCAATGTCATAAACAGAATTCTAATTGTCATTATTATTTACATAATGTACATGTGGGATTCAACAATACTTCCCCCGACAACCTATCCTCATTATGAGTCCCTTGGAAACAACATGTAAAGCGCCTCGAGCTTATTCCTTTCCATCAAGCCCACGAGCATGGAATGACACCTGCCATTCGGCCTCCTGGCCCCACTTGGGGTTGGTCTACTTGAATGGAACTTATGCTTTACTTGCATCCCTTATTATGTATTCCATCCTAACCTTCATAATGAGATAGTTTGTTGTTTCAAGTATTAAAGATTCTTACATATCTACTCTATTATGCACAGACATCATAATGGCAAGAATAACAACATACACACACACACACACACACACACTCATGCGCGCGCACACACACACCCACAGAATGACACCCGTCATTCGGTCTCTTGGCCCCACTTGGGGTTGCTCTACTTGAATGGAACTTATGCTTTACTTGCATCCCTTATTATGTGTTCCATCCTAACCTTCATAATGAGCTAGTTCGTTGTTTTAAGTATTAAAGATTCTTACATATCTACTCTATTATGTATAGACATCGTAATAGAAAGAATAACAACACATGCACAAATGGACACACACACACACACAACACACACAACGCACACACACACACACATTAGTAGATATTAATAGCAATACGATATCTGCATAACATTCCTACTTCCTATCAATTGACAGACAAATTACAAATCAGCCAAATCAGAATGCCATGTATAATGCATCATACCAAATGCTTGAATAATATGTAAATCTGCTGTCTAGTTTATTACTTTCAATGCTGAAAGTCTATTGCTTGATCGAATGCCTTTGTACTCTGCTTCGATCTCTCTGATTCCCTCCAGTGACTCAGCCTTTCCTATTGTCTTAATTTACTTACTAAAGCTGCAGTTGGTATTAATCCCTAGGCAGAGCATGACAGTATAACAATATAAATATAGCAATCACCTGTGATGGCAAAGTCATCAACATGGGCAACAGGAATTGATAATGTCATCATTATTGCTTTTGACATATGGATGAGAAAGACCTCATCTGAATTTGAAATGTCAAAATTGTTTTAATATTTTTGTATCAAGCTCATGAAGCACACTTCCTGCTCAAGATGATCACTACAAGGCACCCAAAATCCTTCAGGCTGCACCATGATGACCTTTTCCAAATCTCTATTCAAGAAGGCATTCTTATCCATCTGATAGACCTTCCAATGAAAGTGGGCTGCTATGGAGAGAAACAACTGAATTGTGGCCATCTTTGTTGTAGGAGCAAAAGTCTCCTCGTAGTCTATCTTATCATATTGTTAACATCCTTTTGCAACAAGACAAGCCTTGTACTTGTCCAAATTACTGTCGACTTTACAGTTGATCTTATATACTCATTTGCATCTAATGGGATTTTTTCCTAGAGGCAATTGACCAACAACTTCATTGTATGATTTTTTAGCAAAGTACTATCATATTCAACCTGCACGGAGTTCTCCCATCTAGGTCTACATTTCACTTTTGCATGCCATTGTGGTTTATGCATTTTGAAAAGTCAGAAGGGAGAGGAAACTGGACATGTTTATTTGAACCAACAACTTATTTCCTTGCTTGAAAGGGTTGTGCATTTGATTGATGAAGTTCATACTCCTTTATATCTCTGAGAGTAGAATAATACCACTTGGGTCTTTGCTGAAGTGCGACTTGAGATTCATGTGATGAAGCAACTACATCTGGAGTTGAATTCAATTGTGTTCTTTGTATTTGATACACTAAAGGTGCATGAAAAGTATTAGCTAGAGGCTGATACAGCACTGACTATAATGGTAAAAAAAATAATTAGAGTCTTCATCTTTCAAAAGAACCAAAATACTTTTTCTAGAACGCTTTTTGACAACTTCTTGGTTAGGGTTCTAACCAAAGAAAGATTATGTTTAAATGGAGAATAGAACACAGAGACTTTGAATGGAGAATAAAAGACAAAACAAAATGACGAACAAGGAGTAGCCAGTGAGAGATAGGAAAACACCAACTACAGGGAATCAAAGATCTGTTGAAATAGCATAATCTACCACACTTGCACTATGAGATAAGATTAAATCTGTTGGACTCTGGGAAATAAGGAAACTCATAAAGAATATGAAGATCGGGTGACTTGATCAATAAGTGTAAAAATCTCCCATAAGGGGTCCCAATATGAATACTGGAAGTGCCCAAGAGAATGAAATCATTCAACTTCAGACAGAGGTTGAGATACTGTTTATTAGCATTATACATGATAAAAGATGATGTAGCTGGTGGAAAATAGCAAATTTAAATGAAGGTACCTCCTAGAGGCTCAAGTTCAGAGTTTTTACCTTCAGATCAACCATAATATTTCATTTTCCTATATCATTGTTCTTGAACCTTATAAACTCATTTTCTACATTTCTGAAACCATTTACAAATCCTGTTATACTAGATCTTGGGTGTTTTGACCATCATGATCTATCATCTTGTAAGATAGAGAAATTTTGAACTCCTGCATCTGAGGAATGTCCATGTTCAGATGGATTTATTTTTTTTCTTTTGGAAGATCAAATTCTGAGTAAATTTTAAGATATGATTTATGAACTTTCGGATAATATTTGGAAAATCAAGGAACCCAAAGACCCATGAACTAGAAATCATAAAAGTTGTGAGACCCATGACTGTCCAGCAATGAAAAATAAAATTCATCCTGAATCTGAGCTTACCCTAAAACTTTTGCCCCTGAGAATCTTGGTTTTTGTAAAACTTTTTCTCATCAGAATCTAAGTTTCTGTAATATTTTAATTTTCTTTCAAATGAGAGATTTATATTCATGAAGCGCAATAAAACTTATATCAATGAAAGAAACAACTTCCTCATATTTTTCTCAGGTTCTACAGTGATGAGGATGATTTTCTTGAAAATCCTTTCAGATTTCATAGAAAATGCCTTGGTTCAGGTCAGTTGGGTCAGTACAAAGGTTGCAATTTCACAGGAATGCTTTGGCTTGGGAGGATAGAATTAGTATTGATAAAGACCTAAAGCTGATAGTATGAAGTAATGTCATGCGGGACACCAAAATGCATCTGTGTTGTCATTATTCATTGTGGTTTCACTTCCAATTGTATAATAGAGATTTATGCCTCAAATAAACACCAAGCACCACATTCCGAGTACATTGTAATGAGAGGCCTGACATTGATTTAATGCATATTGGAGCCATGGTCATATGTTGGATATGAACTACACAGAAATGTAAAAAACAGAAACTTTATGGTTGGTGGGTGCTCGATTTTGGTAGATACCCAGTGAGAACACTTAAAATTGCTGGCAAGTTATTTGATTTTAATATTTGCAAGTGACATGAACAATGCTTCTACAAGGGTCAATTTCAAGAAGATGGATTGCAACATGAAGAGGGAATCTGAGGGAGACTAATTACTATGATGGTTCATAAAGAGGGAATATGAAGAAACTAATCACTATGATGGTTCATAAGGAGAGAATGCAAGGGGAACTAATCACATGAGGCTCATCATTATGTATAACTGTTTCCTTGTATGGGCAACCCATATAAAAAAACTCACCGATATTGCTGGAGACTAAATGTTAGAGGAGGCTACAGTGGCTTTATAGTAGATAGGAATAATTTTCTGCTTGATTTATCCTTGTTCACAATTGAAGGGATTGCATGCTACAAGTTAAAGCTGGTTTTATATTATTTATAGTCTTCAGGGTTTGACTATATTTCACCATGGTCTCTATGGCGCAGGACGAAAATTGAGAGAAGGTCAACAACAAGAAAAGACACATTTGTAATGGAGACTGATTACTGATGTGGTGAAAAACTGAGTAAACTGCTGGCCATGAAAGTGATTTCCAATGAGTAAGATGTTACAGGCTTTTTTGTTGACTTTCTTAAAATATCAGAAGCATGCTTGAACATGTTCTGTGATGCAAGACCTACCTGTGAATTATGACATTAAGAAGTAAAAGTTTCATCTCAAAATATGTAAAAAGTATTACCATGGTTTTGACTTGTGTTAGCTCTTAGATTTTGTTACAGGACAAATCACAATGGAACAATGTATGGAGCTGATGTTTCTTCTTTATTATATGGGGAGGCTCCCCTCTTCAATGTTTACAGAGAAAGAAAGAGATATGTACAAAGATACAGATGAAAAATTATTCCTTTTGCATTATTGATATTCAGCTATAGTTTCAACTGCAAAAAGATGTTGGCATGCTTCACAAAGTAAATTTGAGCACTATTACATATGCAACTTAAATAAAGAAAGAACAGACAGTTTACCATAAATGGCTATCAGATTATTTAAGGAATGCCTATGATGTTCCATCAATCACAAATAATGAATAAGCCAATTGATATACAAAGCAATTGAGAGACAAAGTTCAACATTCACTATTAACTTAAAGGAGAACTTGAACTTTTTACGTTTAAACAATAACAATATTTAAAACTGCAAAAAAACCCTTCAATTTAAATAGTTTGAAATGTTTCAACTGGCAGTTATACAACTGCCACAACCAAATTTTTGAACTGTAAAACATAACTCATCCCCACCCCCCACCTCCCTACTATAGTTTAGTTTAGTCTAGTCTAGTTTAGTGCCAGGTAGATAGGCGAGATTCCACACCATTACATACGTGATACCCCGTCTATAGCTATGGTAGGGGATGATTTCAATGCTCCGTTGTCTTGCGTCCAGCCACTATATCTATAGTTGGGGGATTGTATCATGTATATAAGGCGTCTTAGAATAGTAGGGCCATATTTAAATTCAAGTAAAAGCTCATATAGCACCCAATCGATTGACTGATCTCAAATGAGGTGGCATCTTTTTTTGAGCTATCATCTTTGGTAAGGTGATACTCTGATCTCATCCCCATCATTAGGATTAATTATTAATTACAATAAGCTGCTAACATGTTGAATCCTTCAACCAGTAATATTAAACATCCTCCATAGCATCCTGTACTTAATCTACGTCTAAGATCCAATATGTTGGGCCGGACTATCCCATCTAAAAAGCTAGTTTGAAAATTTGTACTACAGAGAATCATGTTTTTCATTTCTTTTCTCTGCCTCACTAATCTACCATGAAGCATCCATTAGTTTCTTGAAAGAGTCTATATAAACTGGTAGACTTTGCTGGAGCCTCCCTATTATTCTTGTGACAATTCACAGGAATTGGGAATTTGGACACTTTATCTTAGACATTGTTGATTAATCTGGTGTGACTCACAGGGATTAAGTTTCAATAGACCATCTTTGCAAATTCCTGGGATTCGACTTGGCTCTTGATTCTTGATAAGACTACCCACTGTTGACTATAACAACCTCAATGGGACTTTGAGAAAATTTCGAGAAAAGGGATTTAAAGGTTTAATGGAAGCAAAGGGTGGCAAAAGGACTTTGGGCTAACTCTTGAGGATTTTCAATTGCTACCTTAAATTTATTGTAGGATAGTATTCCCTGGGGATGCATCCTGGGGTGAAATGGTCCAAACCCAGAGTGGGGATGGTGGGCTAGGGATGATACACTCCCCCACCTCCCCCTCTCACCTCCCCCTCCCACCTGGCCCTTTGGGTGCCGCTTGCAGGGAGGCCATCCTTGGTACAGTCCTGCAATGCAGGAGATGTTCCCCTCTGGAGGGGGCATTCCTGTAGGTCCATTTAAATAAAACCAGAAAAAGACATTTTCTAAATCACAGTTATGCTCTGTAAATTATCTTTTCATAAATGTCTGACTTTTTGAATTCTCTCTACTATTTCCTAGGAAGTGAGCAAAGTGAAACAAAGAAGAAAATACTCTATGAATTAAAAGAATGATGATATTTCACTTCTTCAGTTATGCAACCCTCACCTTTGCCCCCCAACTGTTTGTTTGTGATGTCCCCTTATGTAAACTCTTAAAGCTATGGGATTACTCAATAATAATTCAATTTCAAGGGATTCCTTCTAATTAAGTACTTCACTTATAAAGGTTATACAGTACCTTGATACTTTTCTAGATTTATATTGATGATACCACTTATTGTAGAATGATAATCTGTCAACTTACGAACTGTTATATATTTTTTAAAGTACTATAATTTTATATCATACAACTGATGCCTCAATTAATATATGATGTTCAATTATATTGAAGTAATGGATATCTTTTATAGTCAGGTCTGCAACATATAATTCTTATTGATTTGATATGATGGAGTATATGTTGTCCCTCATCTAGCTATGTGAATTGTGCTATGATTATCTCTAATATGGATGCTATACTCCAATTATGCATATGAATTAATTTAGCAACAATAATAAATATATATTCAGCTCAATTCTGATATCTTTCTTATGATTAATCTCCTCAATATTCGATTCTAGTATAATTGATCACAGTCACAATGGTTGCTTGTGTTAATTCCTGCCAATGAGTAGTAATTCTTGATCACTTCTGTAGCTCACTTACGAAGTTATGACTTGTGTATAATCTATCAAAAACGAATTATAAATTGATTATGGGATTCTGGTCTCTGATTGCCTTCAGTCAATCTTATTTGTTAAGAGGGCCTCAATGTTTATCCGTATTGATTGCTCTCTCGTCTGCAGCTACTGAAATGTCTACGTCTTTCCTTTGACCGGTGACTGGTCACTGATTGTTGAAATGTGACGCCTTGCCGTAAATGTTGACTTACGGTAAATATTTAGAAGTTTGGGAGTCGGGCAGCTTCTAATTCATTAACTTTGGCTTTTTAACTCTCGCTCCAATACCTGACGTTACTCTCACCCATCACCCCATCCAAAACTTTTCTGCAATGAAGCCCACCAAACCCTCTTTTTGTTCGAACGAATTTCTCAATCTTAGCCAAGCAAATCTTCCATGATAGTCTCCTAGGAATGTAGTGAATCTCCATTCTTCACATAATTCATCCTCAAGACACTTTTCACCAAATTTAGTGAAATCTAATCCGGACAGTGGAATCTATTTCTCAGGCAATGGTCAGAAATCTTGTTCCAGCAGCAAGGTCCATGCCTTTTGCCACCACACTGTTTCTTCACCATTGCAGGTACGACATGTCCACTCATACATTCAAACTAACCACACATACACCAAGATAAACAACAAATGCCATGCAAGGAATGAACAAGCCAACTAATTAAAAGAACCAACGTTGGCATGAAGAAATCAATCAAGCTCACTGAAAAGAAGCCCCACATAACGATCCAGGTGGATAGGACTAAGCACAAGCCAAACACAACAATTAATGTAGTACCAAGGGGAATAAGCACCTAGCATCAAATAACATCAAGATTAAAAGCACATGTCAGATGTGTACTGCCAAAGTACTTCTCAAGACACTACCATGCATCTGTACAATCCATAACTAGGGCACAAAAAGGCTCTTGCTCTACATTACAATTGGCAACAAAATCTGCAACACCATTACTGAAGTCTTAACAATGACTGAAGTTGACAACATCGAAGTAGGAGCATAATCCTCTAGCTTCATCCAACAGGCTGTGAATGTTTTAGTTGGGACATGAACCTCAAGGAAGCTCATCAGTAACATTCCTTGAGTCACTTTCCGACAGTGAACACAAACAACCAAAGAAAGGCCATAAATCACAAGTTACAACCTTCATTCCGCCTCATTATTTGTCTTCACCCCTAGAAAGAAAGAACCATCATTAGTTAAATGACCGAATTCTGAATAAGAGCACCAGTTTCTGTGAGGCTGGGATTGCCATGAGCGGCTTCATTGAAATTCATCGTTAAAAATCCCTATGTAGGAGTCTAGTAAACAATCTGACATTCACTAATAGACTTAGGGACCATTCCCCATTAATTGGAATATATATGACTATATATTGTTTAATTATCGTTAATTTGTTTATATATTAAATTGTTCACATAAGTTATAAATTGCAATTTGTTTTACTATTATTATAATTAATTTATCCTATATTATATATCATTTTAGCCGCTGTCACCAAAATTTGGGAAGTTTCTTGCCATCCTGGAAACTCATTCTTGCATCCCCCTGTGCTCCTGTTCTGAGTCTCTGTTGAACGCTGCTGTTAGACGACTATGAATTTAGTGGTAACTAGTTGATGATTAGAGTTGTGCAAAGAACTCATGAGTATCAACAATGTTGCAGGTATTAGAATTAGGATTATTCATGTTAATGATTGAGAGCCATGGTTGCTAGCATATACATTATGTTGCTATAATGGGTATTTTTGGATATTTGTACAATATATTGCCAATAAATTAGAGGCAAACCTGGAAAATGCAAATATTTCATTGTAAAATAGGCTGAGTATGACTGTGTGAGACATTCTCTTCATGAATTAGTGAGGTATAAAGCTGATCTTTCTGCGCTGTTAAAAAATAGTTGTAAGGAATCCTGAGGTCACTGTTAAGCAGTTGCCAGTCCATTTTGAAAACACTCTTCTTTAAGAATAAAGATTTGGGGTGTTATAATGCTCCTATAAGGTTAAATGGCCAAGACAAGGCTTCAAAATGTTAGTGTTATGGATGCTGTTTGCAGTCTTTTGTAGAGTTGAAATGATTGGTCATGCTTTGAAACACCCATCTGTCAAGACTCTTTGGGCATGGCTTGAAGCTGAATTTTCTTGCTTATTCACTGCCGGGGACCTTAAATTAGTTTTGGATGGTTGCAAACTTCATAGGCATGCAATTCAGTCAGCCTCTGTTGGATTTCTTGGAAATTCATGTTGCTGTCCATTTTAAATGAGGACCTTTCCTTGACAGCATAAGGGAGTTGAGGACTTCTAAGCAAGAGTTGGATATTGTGTGTCTTTGCCGCTTCAGATACAGGGGCAAATGCTAGCTTTTCTAGATTTCAAAGAAAGAGACTGCCCTTCTATACCTTCTTATATTGATATATTGCTTTGTTCACTTATGTTATACAAGATGCATTTCTACAAAAATAAAGATTCTCTCCTGGAGATGCATAAGTTTATAAGATTGATAATGGCTCAGTTAGATCTTAATAATTATTACCAGGGGTCCCTATTCTAGCACATATTACCGTTGAATCTGGTCAGATTCACCAAATCCAATATTGATAAATTTCTTTGTTCCCTAAAGTTATGAGACTCATTTGTTTTAAAAATGGAGGTCCCTGCCTCAAGAGGCATAATTTAATGAAGTAGAACTTAATAATTAGATCTTTGGTTTCCAAATTCTCCCTTTCTTACATATATACTACCATTTTGAGAAAAATTAGTTTCTGATGTTTGTACCAAAGGATTTTTTTTCCTTTTTTCCATAACTTGGTACATTAGAGAGTGAGGGGGAGAGGTAATTGATTGTATATTTCATCTCCTTTTAGTGTAACAGAAGCATTTAACTATAAGACATACATCCCTGGCATATTTTAAGTTTGTGGTTTGCAATTACTAACTCAATGTTGTCAGATACAGGACATTGACAAATTGTGCTTTGTTAAGTACAGGAAATAACAGCAGCAGTCATCAACGGAAATGGAACGGAGACGGGCCATATTATTAGCACCACTATTGGAGGGCGAAATGGACAACCAAAGCAGGTCAACGTGATTATCATCTCATCAAAGCTTCCCTTGTTTTAATTAAAAGTTTATGGTAATGATGTGACTTTTTTCTTATGCAGGTATATGAAGCGTAGGTCCATATCTCATTATTACTTCCTCAACAACATGAAGTTAGTTATGAGATAATACAGCCAGGATGGTTCAATGGAGCATTTACCAATCTTCTATTATATTTGAATAAATATGAAACAATGCTGATGAGATCAGACCCTTTGATGTCAAAGACAGAATGTTTGATGATCATTTTGCTTTTGGTTGAATGACTATAATATTCTTTCTGCTGATTTCTGTTGCCATGTTTTCATGACAATAGCTTATAAGCATGGTATCAATACTAATTTGTAGTTTTTCTGGGGCCATTCTTTACAGATTATCAGCTACATGGCAGAGCGTGTAGTGGGCACCGGCTCATTTGGTATTGTATTCCAGGTAATTATTAATATTAGTTGTTCCTTATTTTTTAGATGCAAGTTTTGGAGTTCATTACAGGGAAAAAACACTTGATTTTCTGATTTTTGTAGTTCTGGCTGCAAATTATAATTTTCTGTGCAAGTTATGTACCTAACAGATGAAGCAGCAGGCTTGCAAGTGGAAACATCAATTTTCTATTTTCTCTGGCTAATTTAAACAATATTTTTTCCTAAAGTTTCAGCTGTCGTTTTGAATAGATTTCCTAATTATTGAACTTATTTACCTTTCTGATTTGTAAGATAAATTTAAATCATGCCTTGAACTCTGAACATTTTGCATTTTGATACTTGGTACTCTGCATTTTGGTTATTCATGCTTGTCTTAAGTAGAAACTAGAAAATTCTATTAATTTAATGGTTGATATAGTCTACTTTTGCAGTAAAGATTCTGTACTATTTCATTACAAGGATAGAATTCGAAGCCTATTTTATTCAACATACAAGCGAAAACTTTCCCTGTGATATTGTATATTACAAGAACAGAATTCAAGCATTAATTTTTACTTTATTTTCTCTTAGAATGGGCAATATTGTAATTGACTATAAGATACTCTCTGGAGGATTGCCTTCATTAGCTAATTATTCACTGTGTCAAAGCATGTAGTGAATGTTTTCTATGACAAATGATTACTCAAAATTTTGCTGTTAAACATGTTAGTCATTCACTGCAGGCCAAATGCTTAGAAACTGCTGAAGTCATTGCAATAAAGAAGGTGCTACAGGATAAGAGATATAAAAATCGAGAATTGGAAATTATGCGCATGCTTGAACATCCTAATGTAGTTCAACTCAAGCATTGCTTCTTTTCGACAACTGACAAAGATGAACTTTATCTGAACCTTGTGCTGGAGTATGTCCCAGAGACCGTGTATTCAATTGCAAAACACTTTAACAGGATTGGCCAACACATGCCATTGATATATGTTAAATTATATGTTTACCAGGTACACTGATTTCCTTTTAACTGGTGTGTTTCTGTTACCGTTCTTACCTTGTCTGATCATTTTATACTTAGCTTTGTTGATTTTATAGTTCTCTCACTTGAAGATATTACTTTCAGATCTGTCGTGCTCTTGCTTACATTCATGGGATTGGTGTTTCTCATCGTGATATAAAGCCACAAAATCTCTTGGTAATATTTTAAATGTGGCATTGATCATTCCCTTAAGTTGCAAAAAAATTGCTTAGTTGGAATCTTATTGGCAGAAGAATCAGAGTATGTTTTTCTGGTACAATATGCAGGTCAATCCGCATACGCATCAGTTGAAGCTTTGTGATTTCGGTAGTGCCAAAATGTTGGTTAGTATTTTGTCCTACCTATTTTATTTTCATTTTTGTTTTAACCATTAAAATGTTGTAGATGGGTGCATTTTGTTTTTTGTCACTCACCACTTGGTATACCTTGTTTATTAGGTGAAAGGAGAGCCTAACATTGCATACATATGTTCACGCTACTACAGGGCTCCAGAACTTATATTTGGAGCTACTGAATATAATAGTGCAATTGACATATGGTCGATGGGTTGTGTCTTAGCTGAGCTTCTCTTGGGTCAGGTATAGTTTGAACTTTGATGCTTAATTTCTGCAACAGGCACACTGATGAAATGAATATGATTCAGAACTGCGTCTGTCTTTGGACATTTCAAAATGTTGAATTGTGTTAATCCCACATTGATAATAATTGTGAGACAAGGGAGATTTGTCAAGCATTACATGTATTAAAAGCTTTGCCAACTGTGAAAGAGGGTAGAGGGTGAAAGCCCAAAGCAGCATGTTTTGTACTAATGTTCAGTTCACCCCCATATTAAAAATTTCTTAGAGGTGCTTGTGTTCTTTGTGGATCCCTTTGCCTTATGATTTTTTGCAAAAATACTGCTAGGAATACCAAGTCTTAAGTGAAGAACTGTGCTTAATAGGCTGCGAAATCAAATACTGTACAATAGAATGACAAATGAAAGTATACACACGTAGAGATGCCAGATATAATCCTTTCTAGAAAAAATCCCCACAAGAAAAACATCATCCCTCTCATATATTAATTAATGAATAAGATTACAATGTACAGAGAATCTCACTTGTGCTCAATTCGTTTTTTCACCCTGTCAAATCTGACAGCATGTACCTTTAAGTATTGTGTCCTTAATGCAATATGCACTCCCAGAGAACCTCTTTTCAATGCACTCAATGAGTTGCACTTCTTCTTGTGATCAATCAAACATACACTGAAAACCTGTTACAATGTCATGTAACCATACATCCATTGCCATGCGTTTGTTAGATCCTGTCTCAACAATATAGAACTTTCAACCCTCTCATGTGTGTAATATCCCCTTTCTGAAATAGTATTAAATAATAAATGATTAAAAAATTAAAAAATATATTTAAAAAATAATAAAATATTATATAATATTATAATGTAATTACAAGTTCAGTTTAATGAAAGGTTTGGAGGCATGCAATGAAGAGTTGTGACTCCCTCAAACATGAGATATAAAAGGGAGAAAAGTTCATTTGAAAGGGAGATATGAACGAAGAAAGAGTGGAAGATGTGAATCAAGAAAGTATTAATGGAAGAGGAAAGAGGGATGTGAAGAAAATATGAAATTGACTCCTTCAAAAAGCAGCAATGATGAAGGGTTGTGACTCTTTCAAAGAGTGGTAATTATGAAGGTTGTGACTCTCTCAAAGGGGAGAAATGATGAAGGGTTGTGACTCTTTTGGAGGGTGGTAATTGTGAAAGGTTTTGTCCATTGCAAAGGGCAGACATGATGAAGAGGTGATTCTCCCCCACATTAGAAGATATAAAAGGGAGAAGGTTTCATCTGAGGAGAATATCTAAGGGAGATCAATTTGGGGAATAATTTATTATTCTTGAAAGCAACAATAAAAAATTTGTGACTCAATTCTTATGAAAGGTGGTGACCTTTCCGGTAATAAAGTATAAAGGAGAATTCACTCCAAGCATTGAAGGATCACTTATCAATCATCACTCATGAATCTATCAAAATAAATCCTTCATTCATCCAACAACCATTGGTCCCTCAAGAAATCAAGATCAATCAGCAAGATAAAGCAAACAATCATCAAATCCACATCAATCATCACTTCATCTTGGGATAAAAAAGACAAACAATTCAGCAATCAAGCATCGCTAGAGAAAATCAACATTCATTCAATCATCATTCACCAATATATCAAACAACACTCATTACATTATAACTCATCAATCATCTAATCAAAATTCACTTAATCATCACTCACCAGTTCCTCAAATTATAGAATGATCAAGGAAGATAAACTAGTATAGTATCAAGTTCAAGAGATCTGCGAATTAGAATACAACCATCTTGTGATATGGTCAATATTGTGGTATGTATAAATAAGATGATATCTAACTTATAATATTTTATGAAATTAGTATAGTTAATGATGGTGAAACGCTGACCAATTTAGATTATTAATTGTCTTTTAAATCTACTTGTTATCCTACAAACAATCATGTGGAGGTGACAAGGATATACAAGAAGGAAGAGCATATATGAGATTGCCATCTAAGTAGGCCACCCCATGATGGGTGACTGACGTGTATACCACATGTGGGCCAAGGGGGTATTGCATTTCGCCCTTGGTCTTAGATAGGAGGATTTATAAGCACCCTATTGTGGTTTCCTCTCCAAATTCTATGATGGTTGATTGTTGGTAAGGTAACAATCATAGGTGGGTGAATAAGGTGATACAGATAGGGAAGGCAAAGACAAGCATCCCTACTAGGTAGACCACCCCATGATGGATGACTGACATGTCTGCCACTTGGGGGCCAAGGGGGGATTACGTCCGCTCTTGGGCTTAGTGTGAGGGTTGCTTTGGGCACCCTGTCATGCTCCCTCATTCAACCCCTATAATGGTTGAATACTAAAAATGGATATCAATATTACATGACTTATCTAATGGATTAAGATGATTATATATATATATGCATGTGTGTGTGCGTGCGTGCGTGTGTGTCCGCATGTTGTATATATGTATGTCTATATGTGTGTGTGTATGTGTGTTTGTTGTGTATGTATGTATGTGTGTGTGTTTGTATTTGTGTCTGTCTGTATGTACATATGTGTGTATGTATGTGTGTCTATATGTATGTATGTGTGTATGTATGTATGTACTTATACATTTTTATCCCTAAACCTTGTAGAAATAATTGGTCTTATGAATTATATGTCCAACATTGTTTAATATACCTAAACAAGGTTTTATTCTCACGAGGCATCTTAATTGGTAAAGTTATAATTCTAACTATTTTACATTTCTTATTTTAATTGAATTTGTGATTTTAGGGCAAGAGTTAGGCAATCCCAATAGGGGACTTTGCAATTCATTTTTACATTGCCATGATCTTTTATTTATAGGCACAAAGATCATAGAAAACGTCTAAGCAGTCTTATTTTTGAATTTAGATAATGCATAAAACTAAGGGTCATTACCCTTCATATTCCATGCCACTCTTCTTGTGCTAAAGATGATCCTTCACACCCCACTATGATTCTTCATGTTCCACAGGTGAATCCAAGTATTCATGTTTCCTTATCTCTTTGCTTGTCTTGTCTTGGCTCTCAATCATGTTTGCAGTTCCAATATCTTATACAACATTACACAAAGAGAATCAAACTAAAAACTAAATATGCCATTTTATTCTAGAACTGACAACAGCTTGTATCCTATTGCACAAGATTTACAATGCACATTTTTAACAACATTACAATGTCATTATTGAAGATGTACAACACACTTTTCCAACAAGTACATGAGAAAAAAGTCACTAAAGTAATTACTATTCATGAAAAAATAGTCACTGTGGTAATGTTGAGTATGAAAATAATCCATGTAGTGAAAATTCCAAAAAAATAACTATGCTAAATTTAATATGAATCAAAAGGATTTTTGTTCATATTTATTTCTCTATATGTTGGAAAACTGAATTTTAAATAAAAGCAAGGAAATGATGACAAGGAGTCATATATGTCAGGCTAATGATTCTTCTCTCATATTTGTTATGGACAATCATTTACTGTCATCATTTGTTGAAAGAGTTCTGAGAGGATTAACATAATGATTATTTATGAACTTTGAAATAATGAAGAAAGCTTTATTTCTTTGAAGCAGGCCAGTTTTTTTTATCAGTCTTGCTTTGTTTGGTATTGTCTATCTATTTTTATGCTTTAAACTTTCTCAATAAATTTATTCTTCCACTTATAACAGCCTTGTCTCATAGCTTTTGCCTTTTGGTAATCCATAGTCAAGTAACCATATCTGTGGCATGATTTGCATCTAATACCAAGAAGTTATAGTCAATTTGCTGAATTAATGTGATACCTTTATATTGAAGTTCGATACTTTTAGACAATGTTCAAGATCCAATATGACACAAATTGTGCAATAAGTCAGAAAACTATGTTCTATTGTCATCCTTCAAGTGCACACCAATTGATCAATGATTGTCTCCTCAGAAACATTGTTTCTCTAGAATCTCGGATGCACAATATACAGTTTGATCAACTCTTACAGCTATAGGTAGCACTATAAAATTACTAATAACAATATTTTTGTATTTATTCACACAGTGTGGATCCCTTCATGTGCAGAATGACAAGTTAAAGTTTATTTTGTGCAGAAACTTAATCTTTTTTTTGTAGGATAGAGTGTATAATACAACCTTTTGATTTAAGGGTACTGCTTGGGGAACAAATATTGTTGTGTCAGCATATTAACACCCATTTGTGTTTCTACAATAAGTTCTATAAATGTCAAATACATTTTATACTGGAAACATATCCAAAGATAAATATAAACAAAAGAAATTTTCTTATACAGGAACAGGCTATACTGGCTCTCATGAGTTGACATTGTTGTATGAGGGCAAGCTCCTATTTGTGCCTTTTCTCATGATGTGGAGCCTTTAGCATATTGTATCAAAGCCAGACTTTCCATGGGAATTAAAGTGTGTCATTGATGAACAAAATCCCCTGGAACCGCAGATTGAACTGTTTTATTTTCAAAATGCAGTCAATGTTTATATAATATATTAATAAGCTATTCATAGTCAAGATCAGGATAATATACCAATAGATAGATGCAAGTTTTGTCATGATGTAGCAAAAGAGCCATGGAAACTTTGTAGGAGAAAAGTCACTGTGAGCATAACTAATGTGATATGTAGACTGGTTATCATTAGTAAATAAATGTAAGCACGTTGAGTATACTATAGAAGTTGAATAAATGAAGGTTTTATTTAGGGGCATTTGTGCATCGAAGTTTAATAAGGAGGAAAGCATAGCCATTATGAAGACTTGCTAATTAGTTAATGATTTTGGAAGGTCTGGCCGAAAATTGGAGCTCTTGGGAACTTTTACGAGATGGGAAACAACCAATATGAGCCATACTTTCTCAATGTCAACACTGAGCTGACAAATCCTTTGGTCTTTATGTAGGATAACACGTAGATTCTAGTGTGCTACATTAAATGTTGAAGTAGATGAGAATACAAGTATGAGGCTACTTTAATTTTTTTGTTTGAAAAAATGCATCATATATAATCAAGTGAATCTGGAAGATGTATTTGAGTCGAACAGTATGATTTCAGGAAAAAATTTATCATACTTATTGAAAGGAAATATAACATATGGGCATGAGCCCCGGTGGACAACAGATCAGCATCTTTGTGGAGACATGCTAGTTTAGCTTAACTGACAAAGACAAGTCCTGTTTGAATGCCTCCAATTTCAGTATACCGAGTGACGGAGAGTCCTGAAAATTGTCTTTACCTGTGGACCTCCACAAACAAGTAATTGCAGCTTTCCAAAGAAATTCACTGCTGTCTAAAATCGTGTAAGCTTCCCCCCCTCAAGAGAGGTCCTTGCCAAGAAAGTGAACCAATTAAAAAAGCAAACTATATTTAACCTGAAATTGTTCCAAAACTATATTCAACTTGAAATTGTTCCAAAAACTCCTTGCAGCAATAAGTTTTCAGAATACTATTGTAGGAGTCGCAGATTAGCTCATTTCTCCAGGATCACCTGCAAAAACAAAGACAACCTTCCACAAGAGAGTATGCAAGAAATGAGCTTTCTTGATATTAAGATCTATGAGATATGTTACAAAGTGTACAATAGCCTTGCTCATATAGGCAAGGTGAATGATAGGATTAAACAAGATGCTAACATGTGTCTTAATCCAATAACATGAGAAAACAAATTAAAACAAATTTTAAATGACCTATGACACAAGAAGTTAATGAGATATATGATCCCATTAACAACTAAGACATCTATAAAAACATCTAGGACTTAAGTTAACATTTGAGTAGGTCCCCACTAATGAATTAGTTAGGTACAGGACCTTATTCACACCAACAACGTGATTGATTTTTTAGAATTTTGAACTTTGCTAATGCTAACTCAAGGTGAACTAAATTTTCTGTCTTGGAGTTTATGCTGTTATTTTCTGGTAGATGTTTGATGTCTTTATTCAGATTCCACTCTAGCTTATTTTGGAACTACTCACCCACAGCATATTCAAATGGATTCTTTCTGCATCTATACTTGTGTAAATTTGCTTTGTTCAGGTGTTTAATAACTATGTTTCTGTCTGGAATTTGTGGTCAACAGCCTTTGTTTCCAGGAGAAACCAGCATCGATCAGTTGGTGGAGATCATTAAGGTCAGAAATCTGTAACATGGCAAGCATGCTTTTTTGTTAATGTTGGAGATTATTTTTTTGTGCCACACATTTTTAATATGCTGGCTGCATTAGGTTTTGGGGACACCGACCCGAGAAGAGATCAAATGTATGAATCCAAATTGCACAGACTTCAAATTCCCTCAGATCAAAACACATCCATGGCACAAGGTTCTGGGCAAGGATTACCAACTTGTTCTATTGATTTATTTCTAGACCCTTTTTAAAAAATTTCTGTCTTAAAATGCAATTTCAATTTTTGTGAAAAATGGAGAGAAATATAGATGATAAAGCTTGTAAGCTTCTTGTGTGTTTGCAAAACGACACTTCAATTTATAACAAATATTGAACAAGTTCTGGTTGAAAACTTATATTTTCAGGTGTTTCGCAAACAATTGCCACTAGAGGCAGTTGATCTCGTGTCAAGGCTTCTTCAGTATTCTCCAAATATGCGTTGTACTGCTGTATGTAATCTTATTCCTCTTTAACAGATTTATGAGTGACTATTACTTCATTTTTTAAATAGATTTAATAAGTTTTTTAGAAATTGATACTTGTATGATTCTCATTCGTGAAAAATAATCAACATTACATGTTTAATCAAGAAGAATTGTGGTAGAAGTTGGATGGAGTATTCTAAGATGAAATTTATAGTTGTGTTTATGGTCTAGTTAATTGTGCCTCCTTTTTAATAGGGTTTTTTCTGTCAAATATAGTTTATATTTATCCATTGTTAAACATGGTCAATTTTGAGTGTGATAGGCGATGGGCAAATTTTAACAATACTTAAGCACGGTCAAATTTTTAACGGTCATTAACCGTCAAATATTAGCCATTGTTAATCACTCACTTTTTGATAATGATTAGTAGTAAATTTTAACCATAGCTAAATGATGTTCAATTTGTAAACATTCTTAGTTACCGTTGATTTCTAATGATAACTATCTCTGGTCAAATTTTTTCTGTACTTAGCAGCCACTAGCTGTTCATTTGCATGGGCCATTTTGTATGACTTCATAATATTCTATATAGAAAATAACAGTGTTCAACATCTATCAACCCATATAAATGTACGCACATATATACACACAGAGACACATACCCACACAAGTGTGCACACACACAGACCCTTACAGGTTCACCACATGCCAACCACACACACACACACAAGTGTGCACACACAGACACAATGTATGCCACATTTTAACCAAAATATTTCAAATCAGGCTAACTTCAAAAAAATACAAGTTTAATTTGTTAATATGTTTGTTTGTACATGGTTGCGGTTTGTGACAGAAAAAAATGTGATTTGCAGCATTCTTCAGGGGTTTCCCAGGTGGGTGTGGTGGCCGCCAGGGTCTTTTATAAGGTTCCTCAATCTTCAAATGTGTAAAGTGCGGATACATTTATAGAGTCTCTTTGGAATTAATTATAGATCAAACCCATCTGTTCTACTCTAACTTCACCCTTTGAATCTTTTACATCTTTATTTCCCAATACGTGATTAGTAGGATATGCTTTTTAGTACAGATTGTTGGCATAATTGTCAGTATGCCAAAGTGCATGATTAATGGCACAATAGACTAAATAATTGGCCAAATATATGACATGGCATCGAGATTGTGTTTCATTGCTCAAGACAAAGGTAGATTTTATCATCATTATTTCATACTATTGCTCAAGGAGAAGATCAAATAAAGTAAAAACATAATATTTTATTTTTAAGGTGGACAACCCCCTCTTTGGAACCACCCTTTTTTAAGTGATATAAATTATAAATTCTATTTGTATCATTTTTTGAGCCTTCTCAAAAAGGGACGACCCCCTAAAAGGGTTTGCAAGCATCTATTCTTGAGCCAACCCTATAGAATTTGGTGCCTCAAATTTGGAAAGGAAATATAAAAATTAAATAAATAAAAATCCTTTTATTCTTCTTGGCCAAGCTGTTTAAGGGAGTGTGCAACTGTTGGGTGAAGAGTTGCTTGGATGGGTATAAATAAGAGTCTTTTGGAGGATCTTTAAATCATCCATTCATTTGAATATTATTCGAATACAAAGCAGATTTTAAAGAGATTTAAGAGCAGAATTAAAAAGGCAAATTCACAGCAGACCTAAGTCAAACTTGAGGACCTTTTGCGAGCAGATTTTGAAGGCTTATTTCAGACATAACAAGCAGATCTAAGGCAGGATTTTTGTGAAGGCATATTCCAGATTTGAGAGCATCTATTGAAAAACATTATTGCAGATTTGTGTGGTGTTTGCAGAAGTTCAAGGCAGATTTTGTCGAAGACCTTGAAGGGGATCTAGGGCAGATCCAACTACATTATAAACACTTTACATTTCAAAGGTTGGTGCCTTCTACTTTGCGAGATCTAAGGTTGGAGCCTCTTAAGAGATTGGAGTCTCTTGCTGAATTGGTGCTTAATGGAGGGGATTGGTGTCTCCTATGAGTTGGTGCCTACAAAGTTGTGGGATTGGTGTCTCCTATGAGTTGGTGCCTACAAAGTTGTAAGTTCTATATAAAAGCAATATTTTGCCATGGTTTTCTTGCACAAGGGTTTCCATGTAAAATTGTGTGTGCATCTTGTGTTCTCTTTTGTTGGACCTAAATTGGGTGGATGCTTTGATTATTGCTTAAGTTATAAATAGAATAAGTTTGCCTTATACTGATTCACCCCCCCCCAGTATAAGTGTGTGTGTTTTTTTTTCTTCAATTGGTATTAGAGCTTCTTTCAAAAAATCCTAACTGCTTGAAGGATAGCTCTTAAGAACACACATGGTGAGTCAAGAAGGGTTTTCTTCAAGCCGAGCTCCATTGTTCGATGGGAGCAACTATGCTTTTTGGAGTTTTAGAATGCACATATATTTGATGGCCGATGGACTTGATATATGGCAAGGAGCTGTGGAAGTCTACGTGGCACCATCTACTCCACCTACTTACCAAGCCGAAAAAAGAGCAGTTGAGAACAATGCAAAAGCTATGAACGCAATCCTAAGTGGGCTAACTGAAACTGAATTAGTCAAAGTCACACATTGCACTTTGGCATAAGAAATGTGGGAAAAGCTTCAAAAGAATTATGGAGGAGACAAAAACGTGAAAAAGGCCAATATCCAAACCCATAGGAGACAATTTGAAAGCCTAAAGATGAAGGAAGAAGAAAATGTTGCTGCCTACTTTCTCTGTGTGGATGAAGTTGTAAACACCATACTTGGTCTTGGAGAAAAGATTGAGGATGATGTTATTTTGCAAAAAGTATTAAGATTTCTTCCCATGAGATTTGATGCAAAAGTTTTGGCCATAAAAAAAATGAAGGATTCAAATACCTTGAAGATGGATGAGTTGCATGACATTCTTATAGTGTACGAAATGAGGACCGAGAATGGAATCACATCAAAACGAGAAGCCGTTTCCAAAGCATCAAGAAAGATGAACAAAATTTCAACTTCAAGTGATAGCTCAAACGATGACGAAGAAGCCTACTTTGTGAAGAAATTCAATAAAGAATCCAGCAAGCGCAAAGGTAAGTATACTTAAATGTTTTAACTGTGGTAATATAGGTCATTATGCTGCCAAATTCATCATAGCTAGAAGAAGAGTAAAAAGTGTATTATGATAAGAGAAAAGAAAATTCATCATAGCTAGAAGAAGCACTATCAAGGAAAATCCAAGAAGAGTTTTCAAAGATACAAGAAGAGCTTATTCGTTCAAATGCTCTTGTTTAGCCTTGTGGATGTTAAAATTTATCTATCTATCTATCTAAAAGTGATGAAAGCTTTTCAGAAAATGGAAGAGAAGAAATTCTCTTCATGGCCATGGAAATGAAAGAAGAAGCCCCAAGGTGTGAAGACAGAAAATGAAAAACTTGAAAGTAAGGAGGATACTATAGCAGATCTTGAGGAAGAGCTTACAGCTGCTATCAATGAAATTAAAGACTTGAGAAAAGAAATTCAAAGTTGAAAGATCAAATTTGAGAAGACGACGAAAAGTCTGAGAAAACAACGGACTTAAATTTTAATGACTCAAGCTGAAGAAGCTAAACATGTTGAAGATGTGTTGAAAGAGCAGCTAAAGGAAAAAATCTTAGTGTGAAAATCTTGAATCTGAAATTGTTTCCTCAAGGAAGGAGCTAGAAAAGACTAAAGAATTGTTCAACAAAAACATGAAATTTGACAAGAGTTTGGAATTGTTAAAAGATCTTATTAACCCGCAAGATCATCCATTGTCAAAAATGGTCTTGGTTTTGATGGTGAAAGTTCACAAAGCACAAAGAAGCTGAATAGTAAGAATTATACTGTGGCCCTCAAAAGTTCCAAGGAAGTAAGAAAGGAGTTGAACAAACAACAAAATAAAAAGGAAGCAAAAATAAGCAAGCAAGAAGGAGAATAAAGCTTCATAGTCTCAAAGAGCCAACAAGGACAACCTCAAATGGTCATTCCCTAAAAGAAAGCCACACACTACCAAGTTCAACTATTCCTTTCATGGCTATTTTTTTCATGTAGTCAATATGGTCATAAAGTTGTAGAACGTAGAATGCGTACAAGGAGTGATTTCAGTTTTTCAAAAAGATACTTCAACTCATTTGCTCCTTTAACGGATTATAATATCATATGCTACAAGTGCAACAACTTTGGAGACACAACTAGTTCTGCACAAGTACCTTTGTCATGCTGTCAGAGCAAAATAAGAAAGAGGATGTTCGTGACAAGAAGGATGAACCAATGTAATGTCCCCAATAAGGACCTTAATTGATTTATCCTAAATTTATCAATTAGGGTTTGGATTGTAATGTTCCTTGATAGGAGAATAAAGCTTCATAGTCTCAAAGAGCCAACAAGGACAATCTCAAATGGTCATTCCCTAAAAGAAAGCCATGCACTACCAGGTTCAACTATTCCTTTCATGACTATTTTTTTCATGTAATCATTATGGTCTTAAAGTTGTAGAATGTAGAATGCGTACAAGGAGTGATTTCGGTTTTTCAAAAAGATACTTAAACTCATTTGCTCCTTTAACAGATTATAATATCATATGCTACAAGTGCAACAACTTTGGAGACACAACTAGTTCTGCACAAGTACCTTTGTCATGCTGTCGGAGCAAAATAACAAAGAGGATGTTCGTGACAAGAAGGATGAACCAATGTAATGTCCCCAATTGGGACCTTAATTGATTTATCTTAAATTTCTCAATTAGGGTTTGGATTGTAATGTTCCCTGATAGGATCTGTTGGTTCCCAAAACTGCAAGTTGAAAATCCTACGAGCTTGCCTACTCAATGCTGGGATTATTTAACTGTCTTGGCCAATGAACGGGAGTGATGATTATGATCCTCTTCCCCTGCACTTTAGGCTCTGCAGAACCAAGGTGGGTAAACCTATACCTTAACCAGACTTCCTGGCTTAAAGCTTTTTATAGCAGATAACAATGTGTGAAACTGAATGATCTCTTCAAGATGACAAATTATTTCCTTGAAGTAGATCCAATGAACTTTACAACTATAGAATAATTGAATGCTTTGAGAATGCTTCAAAATGAAAACTTGTAAGAATGCTTTGATAAACTTGCTATTTGAAATAGTGCTTGAATTGAAATGAATGATGGATAGAATACCACAATACTTTGAACAATGAATCAAATGACTATAATCCAATAATTGATAAGACCAGTGCCTATTTCAACTTGGGCAATAGAGTCAATCCAATTTCAATCCTATGTACAACCTTGCAAGACAGTATATACTCCAATACCATCAACTATTCAAATGCTATAGATGCAAAGAAATTAATCCTATTTATATCCTTGCTAGTTCAAATGAATTTAACTCCCCTAGTTAGGAGACCAATTGAACAAGAAGCTGGAAACACAATCTTTTCTCGGACTCCTTGATAATCAAACATGGATATGAGACAAAGAAAATCTCTACACAAGCATTGCAAGAATAACAATTGAACTTCCTTCAACAATTGAAAGGGGCGAATTGAAATGAATTAGACTTTCTTATCACAAGTGAGACAAAAAAACACTTATCGTTTATTGGTTTGAAAGAATAGTACATTTGAGTTCATGTTGCAGTTGTGATCTAAATCTAAAAATTAAACTATCAATGTATATTATACAACGTGATTCCTTTTTTATGATTACATTTTACACCACATATATATGTGATTGAATAGTTTTCATACCCCTTTAGGGTGAAAAGACATCAGTCTTCATTAAAATTTAGAAAACTCTTTTGAGAAAAAACTAGTCAACTAATTAGTTGATAACTACCTATCTTTCGGATTTTGGCTTGGTCGGCAACCCAAAACAGATTGTACAAACATAAGATTTTGACTGGAGATAGGAAATTTGATTTTCCGAACTGGGTCTTTTATATATTTTTAAATTTAGATCATTTTCATCCTCTGGCAACATGAATTTTGCAGCATGTCGAAATTACAGCATTTCTTAATCATATTTTCTCCGGGATTTTCTTCTGATAGAATTCTTTCTGATTTGCAAACCCCAGAGAAATTGTATCAATCTATCTTGTGTTATTTGAATTCAATTATAATCTATCTCCATGATTCTCTTTTATCGACTTCGCTTTTGTCTCAGTAAATCTTCAGAGCTCGATCATCACTTGTGTTGTTTTAATTCATGCATTGGCTCTTTTAATTTCGAGCTCATTAGCATTTAATTCCCATTGTATTTCAACATGTGTGTTCGGTCAGTTTGGCAAAATGACGAACAACTCATTTTAATACCTCCTTTTCTAGTTCGCAAGTGTCCTTTATTTTGTGCCTTCGCGCAAACGCGAAATTTCGCCATTTTGCAACAGCTGACTTCACGACCCGCAAAACAGCCAAAAATCCCCAAGATCATTTGCTATGATGGATAATATAATCTGAATTCTTCACATGTGCCTTTTATCTTTGAACCAAGAACATAATCAAGTTATTTTGGAGACAAATTTGCAGGGGTTAAAAGTCTGATTCAGAAATGAAGATTTGTGTCTATTACAGCTAGAAACCTTCATATTTATGAACATTTTTGAGGATTGCAACAAAGAGAACAAGTTATTAGACCTAGTGCTGATTTGTTTGGGGGTGTTGATCCCAAATCCAAGGACAGCTAGGATTTGACGACACCTTTGAGGATGACTGGGGTTTGAGAGTAATTTATGAGATATTTTGTACCTAAATCTGCATACCTCATTCTTCTTTATCTAAGAAATATACGAGAGTAATCATTGTTTCATATCCGGAATTTCTGAGCAAAAATAAAGGAATTTACTGTACTACTAGGGTCAGTATTTCTCTAAAATCTATTTCTTTTAGCAGAAAAACCAGTCTTATAATCTGATTATAACCCTAGTTCTGGAAATATTGTTATTTTTCTAGAATCCCTATTTGGGGATATTATAGTGGTATCAGAGCTGTGCATCCTGCCAGCCTGATGGGTTGACAGGGAAAATAACAAATTCATATTGCTTTCGATAAGTGACTAGCACTTATTCATATTAGTTTTAACAGATTGATGGTCTATTTTCAAAGATGAATACAAATCAGGAACTCGTGACAGAGTTTTTGAAAGCTTTTCAAGGATATCAAAAGAACCTAACGAAGTTGTCAGAGTATTCTGAGTTGTTGAAACCCTATTTATCAGTTGAAAACAAAGTTGAAGATTCATCGTTTAAGGAAAAGGAGAAGTCAGAATAGATTCTTTGAGTAGAAAGTTAGAAACCAATATTAGTTGACTCTTATGTTGCATCTGTAGTAGATAATGAACCACCTTCATATATGCAAGCAACAAATAGGAACCCTAAGGTAGGAAAGAAATTAATCACAAGCAAAGAAGATGTAATAAGGAACCTTAACTTGTGTGATAAATGGCTAAGAAAGGCCAATGGAGCTAATTTGATAGCCAACTCACACAAGGGAACACCTATAGAAAATTAAGGAAAAGGTTCCTAACAGGGACCATGTAAAGCAAGCTTTTAGACAACAAAGTTCAGAACTTCAACAAAAAGCAATTGTCATGAGAGTCTGAAGAAAAATCTGAATTACATGAAGTGGAAGAAGAGCCAAAGGTACAAGAAAATGCCTTATTTCAAAAGGTATGCATAACCAAGTTCCAAAATGATTTTTTTGAAGGATTTACTGGTAAAAATGATGGGAATTTCATAGCAGCAACTTTGGCTAAAAATTCAAACCAATCTAGTTAAGTCTAAAACTAATGGCTCCTATGATGAAAAGTGAAAACATTGGGAAGCATGAAAAAGTTACTGATTTTGGTTTGTCTACTAATAACAATGCATTAGCTTGGCAAGAGTCTAATACGCTTGAGGAAGTTTGGAGAAATCAATTAAGGGTGACAACTAAGAATGGAGTGCAAATCCTATTAAGGTTGGATAATCACAAAATGTGGGATCTAGGTGAAGATTTAAGATTGAAGGTAGTGTCTCCTGATTGTATTATGGGTCACCAAAGTATGAAGACTACACAGCCCTGGATTTACCTTGCAGCTATGAGGTACCAGCTATTGTTTGTTCGGGTGTAACTCTTGTAGTTTCTCTTCTTGTCTCACTCATTCAAGATCAGATCATGCATCTTTGGCAGGTAAATATCCCTGCAACATATCTTAGTGCAAAACTTATTCGTGCAAAGCCACTTCCATGTTTGGAGGCATGCAAAAATTTACATAAAGTTGGAGCTGTCAATGATTTTCTTCAGCCAATTGCAAAAGTGCGGATCACAACAGATGCATGTACTATGGTAACTTTGCAAGTCTACAAGCTTGTTATTTCATCAGACTATAATAATGAGAAAACATATGCAAACTTTGCACGTGTGATCGAATTAGTTCCAGATGATGGTGTTGCAAATGCAGAGATAGATTTGTATCTAACTGCAGGGAGTTGTCAAATCAAAATTAGTGCAAAGGGGAGTTAGTCAAACTTCAAAGTGTGGTGAACTTCGATTGGAAATGCATTAAAAATTGTGCTTCAAGAGCAAGATTATTTAAATCACTATGTACTCGTTCTGAAAAGGATAATAATGTTAGGGGAGTTCTAGGGGAAATTTTGATGGATAGGACAACTCTGTTGCAGTGTGCAGCAGGAAATCAGAAGTTATTTGTTTGGCAATTGGCACTTATGAAGCTTCAGAAGTGATGGACAAGGTGGTTATTGCTGTTCATAAGTGTAAAAATATTAGTAAGCTAGATGTATCACATATATTGCATCGCTTAGTTCCTCAAGACTTCCTTACATAAGTTGTCATGAAAAATGATGTTTATGGATCTAAATCAAAGACACTGTTTGATGCAGCAAGGATGATAACAATTACAAACAGTCATGATGTGATTGAGTGGGCAACCTTACCAATTGATTGTCCAAGGAGTGTATATGATATTGATGCAAGAGATTTTTCAGGTATATCATTTTACGTTAAGCTACCTATCTCTCATGTATCAATAGTGAGTCGCTTGGAGTATGTGAGATGGATGAGTACGCAAAACATCACAAGTATGCAACATATTGTTGATCAATTTTCAGTTTTTACAATGAGTTTGGAGTTGTGGAATTGTGACAAGGCATTGTCAGTAGCAGAATGGATAAGAGACAATCATCATTTTTTCAGTTGGAGTCATGATAACTCCAAATTTTGGGATCCATTGATCACCATAATAGTGGGAATACTTCAGAATGACAGAGTTGCAAGTTTTAGCATTGCTGATTGCATCAGAGGAGAGCAATAGAGTGATATAGTGTTGGTCATATGGCTGGTTTAGGATCCTGCTGGTGCACCAGCGAGTTGCTCGAGGACAAGCAATGTTGAGTAGGCAGGACAATGTCCCCAAATTTTTATAAATTGTTTTAATTAAATTAATTGATTGAGTTGTCCGAAAATCTTATATTATTTCAAAAGGGATGACTTTAATTGATTGATTTAAAAAAAAAAGTGAAAATAATAAAATAATAAAATAGTCACTTTATTAAATAAAGTTCTCCAGTTGTGACATATTTAATGAGGCCTTACAAAAATTAAATGTGGCATATCTTCTAGATGGAGGTTGGAGTTCTATATAAGGAGGCTTGCTGGGCTGTAGTATGCATGCTTTGTGGATTTGATGTGATGAATTTGTGTGAATCTGAAGGCGAAAACCTTTAGCAGATCAACAAGGGTTGGACAAAAACTTGACTCTTTCTAAGGGTGGATTCATGATGGAGTTACCAATCGGGCCAAATTTGTGTTAAGGGTTTGATTCATAAATAAAGATTTGCGTCTACTACAGCTAGTAATCTTCATATTTCTGAACATTTTTGAGGACAACAAGAAAGAGAACAAGTTATCAGACTTGACTTGTTTGGGAGTGTTGATGCCAAATCCAAGGACAACGAGGGTACGCCGACACCTTTGAGGATGACTAGGGTTTGAGAATAATATCTGAGGTGTTTTGTACCTAAATTTGCATACTTAATTCTTCTTTATTAGAGGAATAGAAGAGTAAAATCATCGTGTTCATTTCTGGAATTTCTCGGCAGAAATAAAGGAATAACTATTAAGAGTTTCTGGATTTGATTGTGTTGTAATTTTTTTGCATCAGTATTACTGTAGTACTTTTAGGGTCAGTATTACTCAGAAATTTATTTCTATTAGCAAAATAATCAATCTTATAATTTGATCATAAATCTGGGCTTATTGTAAAATTTTTATATGCAAATATAGTGTCAGATTTTTCTTTGCCCTAGTTCTGGAAATATTGTTATTTTTTCTAGTATCCCTATCTGGGGTTATTACATGCAGTCAAAAGAATATCAAAATATTTGAAGGAAACTATATACTTCAGATTGTGGTACCCAAGAGCTGAAGATTTCACTCTTACAACATACACGGTTGCAGATTGGGCTAGCAGTATTGATGATAGAATAAGCACCAAAGGAGGTGCATTCTCTCTTGGCAATTGTCTTGTATCTTGGCTAAGCAGGAAACAAGCATCTGCAGAGGCTGAGTATATTGCAGCAGCAGTTTGTTGCACAAAAGTTTTATGGATGAAGCATACTTTGAAAGACATCAAGGTTTAGTATGAGCATCCCATTTCTATATCCTGTGATAAAACAAGTGCTATTAACATCTCAGAAAATCCAATTATGCACTCCAAGACAAAGCATATTCTGATCAAGTATTATTCTTGAGGGGGCAAGTACTTGAGTAGCAAATACAGTTGGAGTATGTTACTACTAAGGAGCAGACTGCAGACATTTTTACAAAGCCTCTTCTGAAAGAGACTTTTGAGTACCTGAGAGAGAAACTAGGAGTGATGTCACGGTCATTCATTTTCTAAGTTTTCAAGAGAAGCATATGTTAAGGGGGAGCTATTCATTTCTTATTCAGTTAACCCTAAGGGGCAGAAGTTGAGTAAGGGGTGGGCAGAAGTTGAGTAATGGGTAGCATTACAATCAGGGAGAGTATTACAGTCAGCCCATTGCGCTCAGGAGATAATTTTCTACAGGGTTGCCATCAGTGACAAAGGGAAAGATTGTTGGCATAATTGTCATTGATGTCAAAGTGCAAGATTAATGGCATAATAGACGAAAGGATTGGCCAAATTTATGGCACTAAGATTATGTTTTGTTGCTCAAGGCAAAATTATCATTATTATATCATCCTATTTCTCAAGGAGAAAATTAAATGAAGTACACAAATTATTTTTTAATTTTTTAGGTGGATGACCCCCTCCTTGGAGCCCTTTTTAAGGCATATGAACTCTATTTGTATCATTTTTTGAACCTTCCCAAAAAGGGACAACCCCCTAAAAGGGTTTGCAAGCATTTATTCTTGAGTCGACCCTATAGAATTTGGCGCCTGAAATTTTGATAGGAAATTTAAAAACTAAATAAATGCAAATCCTGTTATTCTTGTTGGCCAACCGGTTTGAAGGGGTGCAACGATTGGGTGAAGAGTAGTGTTACACGGGGTTTGGGGGACTATGGGATAGGTTTTCGGGATGGGTGGACAAAGGGCCTCAATTTGGGGACGGTGGGGGGGGGGTGATGTATATACTATATACTATACATATAGTGCTTGAAATGCTAGATATGAAAAGATGTATCACAACATAAGAAGTAAAATAGCAAAATAGCAAATGCCAAATACTAAATTCTTGAACACAAAACAATGAACAATGGAACATTGAATATCAAATTACTAATTAGAAATTAAAATACTAAATAAAATTGTTGAATCGGCGAATGGAAGATTTCTATTATATCCAAAATATCTTAAAGATGATTACAATGAGTAGCTTGATATTGAAACAAGTACAAAATGTCAAAATGTAGTGAAGGGAGGTCTCTAATCATCCCTCAAGGCAAATTCCTCATCACTGGAACTTAGTAAAGTGGGTATAAAAACATCGACTTGATTCGATGTGATTTCCCCATCAATTTCTTCTTTTGTTTTTAAATTTGAAAGCGGGGGTCTAGGGGGTGGCAACACCCAGTGGGGTCAAGGGACAACGCCCCTTGCAGGGGCTTGGGGCACACTCTCTGTTGCAATTCAGGGCGGGGTTGATGGGTAGTGCCCCCATCGCCAAGCACATTTTCCCCCTTGTGTGGCCTTTGGATTCTTCATTTTTGAAGCTTTTTTCTCCCAAAATTGACGTGTTTGAACAAAATTTAAAAACATGCAGTTTTTAAAAAAATCACTTTTATGGTCGTTCATCGACGAGGAATGCATAGACGTCCCCAAGATGTTAAGGTACGCCTGGGCGTTCCCACGTTCGTTCCAAGGACGTCATGTTGTGCCAACAACATCTCAGTGGTGTAGTGGTGGCGGAAGGGCAGTGGTGGGGGACGCCTCGTCCCCGTCCTAGGAAGGCGGGGGTCTAGGGGGGACACGTTCCTATGTAACATTGGTGAAGAGTTGCTTGGATGGGTATAAATAAGAGTCTTTTGGAGGATCTTTCAATCATCCATTCATTGAATATTATTTGAATACAAAGCAGATTTTAAAGAGATTTAAGAGTAGAATAAAAAAGGCCAATTTACAGAAGACTTAAATCAGACTTAAAGGACCTTTTTATTACTCAAGAGATTGGAGTCTCTTGTTGAGATGGTGCTTAGTGGAGGGGATTGGTGTCTCCTATGGGTTGGTGCCTACGAAGTTCTAAGTTCTTTACAAAAGCAATATTTTGCTGTGGTTTTCTCCTGCTAGTTTTTCCACGTAAAATTGCGTGTGCATATTTTGTTCTCTTTTGTTAGATCTAAATTGTGATGCTTTGATTATTGATTTATGATTGCTTAAATTATAAATAGAATAAGTTGACCTTATATGGATTAACCCCCTCTTAGTATAATTGTGTGTATGTTTTCTTGAACAAATGCTTTAACTTAGGTAGAAAATAAGTAAAATTATAGATTTGATTCCTTTATTTATTTAGGAATTTAATATTTTTTTTACTTTAACAATTATATTTAAATAATAAGAAAAAACATATTATTTTATTTTAATCACAATTTTTTGCAAAGCTTGTCTATTGGCGAACTTGTTCCAATATTATTTTAAGAAACTTGAATATGAACTTGAACCTTGTGACATAAGATACACGGAAATAAATTATTTAATTGAATATACTTGTGAAATTGGTGAATATTAAAGCCTAGTTATAAATATGATATAACTTGTGTTCCAAATCATGAAAATATTGAGCAAATTGTATAAATCAGGCATAGCAGAAAATTGAAGATTCTGGGTCCATATCTCCAAGCAAGGTATATACCTTAAGCGACTAGATACACAAGATCTAATATTGCAATTTTTTTGTGTTAGTAAATGTTTTTGACATTCCCTAATGCCCAAGGTTGTGAGTCCCGGTTTAGGCTCAGGTTCGAGTTCGAGGTTTAGATTCGCATGTTCATGCAAATTGTTTTTTGGGGGCAAGGTTTGTCCATACAAAAACTTATAAAAATAAAGAATTTGTACATATATGTAGTGGTTATTAAGTTTAAAATACACTACTATGTTAATAGTCAAATAACATAGCAAAATACACCACCATATTGATAGTCAAAACTCAACTATCATTATATATATTTAAGTTTTAGTTCAAATAATATAGCAAAACAAGCCACCATATTAATGTTTCAGTTCAAAAATAATAATGTCAAGTGTCCTTGTACCCTTGAGCAACTTCGGGATCTCTATATGGGGTAACTTTTGTGTCAATAAGGAGTTGTTGACTATTATACTTGGGACTCAATGCAAAGGCAAGAAGATGCAATGGAGTGGTCATTTTTTTCCATCTCTCCACCATGATTTGCTATAGTTCTTTGAAGAGCGTTTCTCTGGGATTTTGCTCTTTTCAAATTTTTAGGACCTTCTCAATCATTGATTTGATGCAATCATATACCTCACCCAAACAAGGCCTATCCATGTCAGTATAACAAATCGTGGTCAATATAGGCTCGGTGAAATTGAGGGAGTGCTTAGCACAATTCCACCAAATGTCATCTAACATCATTTTCCTAGTGTTTGTTGCTCTTGTAGTGCTAGGTTGCCTCCATATACTCCAATGAAGGCTGATCACTATATTAGACTATGCTTCACGAACCTTCATAAGACATCTTAACACAATTGTGTTGGAGACAAAATGGGTCTCATCAGTCTATTTAAAAAAAAAATTTAAAAAAAAAAAACTTAAAAAGTTTACGAAAGTAATTATATAACTTAACTTACCTTCAACAACTCCAATCTTGAGAATTGTCTAAATATGCATTGTGACATATGGTGGTTGGCAATGAACATTTGGTGTCATCGGCATTAGCATACATTTGTTTGATCCATTCAATTTTGTTGACAAATTTTTGCAGCATTAGGTTGGACATTAGAAGGTGTCCAAAAAGTTTGTGAATAATGCTCCTCAACCAATAACCCAACAACCCTTCAGTTTTTGGCATTGTCTATTACAACTTGAACAACATTTTGAGGGCCAACTTCCTCAATGGATTGGCAAAGAATGTTAGCAATAAATGAACTGTCCTTTGTTAAATAATAGCATCGATTTGATTGATATAATCAAATAAGTTATATTGTTATTATTATTATATATATATATATATATATATATATATAATAAGTTATATTGTTATTATTATTATATATATATAATAAGTTATATTGTTAAGTTATTGTATATATATATATATATATAATCATA
>MU226250.1:299843-310143 GCA_018584345.1 Thuja plicata
TCGAGTACTTCAGAAAGAAACTTGGTATGGTTAAAATGTGATTAATTTTGAGATTAAATCTCACTGTTATGTAAATTGAATATTCATGAATAAAATAAAAGTTAAATATTGCAATATTATATATGTTGAAGATGACGATCTTTCTTGTGTGTAAAGGTCACTATTGTAAGGTGACAACCTACAATAGCTTGACTTAAGTTATCCTCTAATCCAGTTCCGAATTTAGTCGGGGATTATGATAACAAGTGATTCAAGTTTTGATTTGGATTGTGCCGTATATCTTGATATCTATAATTATCACTGAAATCCAGTTCCGAATAAGTCGGGGATTGTGATAAATCTTATGTTCCGGACTATGTCGGAAATCCTGATTAATTATGTGAGTGAAATCTAGTTCCGAGTTAAGTCGGGGATTTAAATAACTCTCACATCTTTATCAATCCACTCTTGCTAAGAGGGAGTGTTAAATAATAGCATCAATTTGATTGATATAATCAAATAAGTTATATTGTTATTATTATTATTATTATATATATAATAAGTTATATTGTTAAGTTATTGTATTCTAAACACACACACACACACATATTATCATATAAATCGAGGGCGGTCTATTTAACCGAGCGGCATGTTAATAGAAGTAATCGACACAGTTGATAAATACAATGGAATGCTACGTAACTATCGGTTGATAGTTAACGTAACATATATATATGTTATGTTAACTATCAACCGATAGTTAAATGTAACCATGTTTAATACACCCGCTCGATTATAACATATGCAACGCTAAACGATAAGGCATGTCTATGTATAGACATGGCTCTACGTAGAGATGCCATCATATGATATTTAATGTACTATGTGTTGTGAGGAAAGACAATCAATCACAACGACATCGTCTTCTCCTCTACAACACACAGCGATACATAATCAGTAATATATAAATAATATATACATTATATATATAGGTAAAACAATATATATATATAATCAGTAGAAATACATAAAGTGTACAACACAATAATAAGCACCAGATTTTCTCTATTGAACGATCTTATATTCCTAACATCCTTCACCTACCCTTCACAATCCAGTGCTCTCAAAAACATTGCCTTTTAGGGGACACTACAATAACATTGATCAATGGGCGATTTCTTGCATCTTTCCATCCATTTAATGCGATGAACACTCCTATTTCAACCCATGAATCCTTGATGGGCTTCAAGGGATACTCTACATGTTTCACTTCTTTGTCCAATAAGGTAGTACACCTCATAACCTGGGGCCCTTGAACCTCTTTAGAGTTTTATTACTCGATTTCACCATTTTTTGCCCATAAGGTAAGCAAACAACATTAAATGCCAATCCATTAGCATAGATACATCTATCTATGTCTTGCTTGGCAATCTCTCTACCTTCATTGTGAAATGTCGTTTCGAAAGGTTCCTTTTCTCTCTTATGTGTCATAGGTTGTTCTTCAAGTACAAACCATAATAGATGGCCTTGCGTAGGGTCAATATTGGAAGGTGATGGAGAGGCCTTTGATCCTTTCCTAGTCTTTAGCAAAGGATGAGCACCTATAGCTACTTTCCTTGCTGATTCTGCTTTTCTTTGCTCTCTAATATAGGCCAATACTTGTTCCTTTGCAAGAAAGCCTTTACCTTTTGGCTTGCTTGGACAAAATTTGATGCCTTGTTGAGGGATAAAGTACAAATGCGCTTTCACTTGACTATATGAGCTGTTATATTGTGCTTTGCAATGAGAACAAATCCAAGTGAAACCTTTTATATCTGGAAGTTATACCATTTCCACATGTTTCCAAAGGGGAGAATGTGGGTCTGTTTTAAAGCGGGTTTGGCTCCCAGAGCTAGAAGCACCTGCGATTTTAATACCTAACACAAGTATTTCTATAAAAACATGGATAGGCACAAAGCCACAAACCAAAATGAAAAAACAAAACAAAACTACTGAGTTCGTTTCAATTTGTCAAAAAAATTTAAGTAAAAATAGAAAATAAAAAAATAAAAAACAACAAAAAACCTACCTCTTTTGTTGAAATCTCCCTCTACAATGCCTTTGAGAACAAAACAACTCTTGCATAAGAATATCACAAGAACCAACTTCAAGCATGCAATTATTCTTCAACTCTCTTTGTGTTATGGCAAGCAAAAAAGAAAGTTCACCAATGGAGAAATATGTTTTTGTCTTTCATTCTATTGAGCAAAAATGAAATAGTTTTTAACTTTTTGTTGTTTTCAATGGTCAAATTAGAGTTGGGGGGTCAAAATTCACTTTTTACATAAAAAACACTTACAAAGTGAAAGACAGGCCGGATTCGGCCGTTGCCAAATTTTTGGTTGGAATTTCACCTCCAAGTCCACCCAGATTTGGTAGGGCCAGACCCACAATCGGGATATTGTGCCTTGATCGGGCCCATAGTGAATTGAGCCAGGACCAGGATGGCTAGGGGGAAGGACCTGATAACATTGCTAATGCCAAGTTAGAGATGGTAAACTACTTGTTTTTTGACATATATCAATTTGTTGCGAGTGTGCTTGTTGAATCCGAGGTGGGGAAGAGACAATAAAAGTTAGCAGTTTTGAATTTATAGATGCTGCAGAATTTTTCAATTTGTTCATTCCACATACAAAAAAATTGTGTCCTAGGGTAAATCTGATTAAGAGCCTATCCATCATAGGTGAACTTGTAATGTCCGTTCTTGGGATATTCCTGATTTTTGCCCTAAAACAACAATTCCAAATTAAGATGAGAATTGCAATATATTTATAAATATAATTTTATCACAAGTGAAGACATTTCATTATTACTATTCAATTTAAACTTCTAAGAATAATTCAGAAGATGGAACTTATCTTGATTTTCTGCAATAACTCTCCTTTGGACTTGTTGTGACATTTCACACCATTTCCCCATTGCAAATGGGGACCCATTCTTTTGCATGGTAGTAGAGTAGTCGTCTTAAGTTGGGTTTCAGTTTGGTGGCATTTTCAAAGTCTCCAAGTCAATAGGCTAAGTTTAGGCAGCTCTAGGTGCAATCCTTTGTCCATACGAGAATCGAACCATAGTGGGAATAGAGTCGCAAGTAAGGCATCCAACACTTGGTCAAATTCTAGGCAAGGAATCTGATATGAAAGAATGGAGATCTGATGTGAAGTTCAAGTCCTGATCTGTGAGAAGGAGTGAAAATCTGATTTGAAGTTCAAAGTTGAAAAGTCTGATGTGGAAAGAGAAAACTTGAAGCGAAGGATTGAGATGTGAAGCAAAGTGAACAAGTAAGTTGGCGAGAGACAAGTCTTGACTTGGCAAGATGAACCTGAAAGATGGAGTTACAAGCCAAGGTTGGATTCCAACCTTGACATGGAACAATTTCCATGCTTAGGTCAGAATCCGACATTAGGCTGGAAATTTGTCCCAAACACCATGAATTTCCACTCAAGAGATAAAGCGAGGTTAGCAAGATGAAATTGGAGACAATGACTTGGCAAGGCAAGTCAAATCAGATCTAAGGGAAAGTTAACTTGATAATATGAATCAGAGGCAATGGTAGACAAAATTTCAACAGCTTGGCATGAAAATTGGAAACTTTTTAAATCAGATCTGAAACAAAAATGACTGAAATCATTGAAACAAGATGTCAAGGAGGAGTTTATCAATGAGTAGGGGAAGGAGTTTGAGTTTCAAAAGAAAGAGCACACGACACAGAAAGTTTTTTGGCAACCTTGGAGAGTTCCAAGGGTTGGTTGGATTCTGACCACCCTTTGGAACAAATTTCCAAGGGTAGGTTGGAATCTGACCTCTCCTTGGAACACAATTTCCAACACCTTCCTGATTTCCACCCAAATTGGGCTTGATTTCCAATGGCTACCAGATTTCCGCTCAGGAAGTTTAGATGAGTTTTCAAGAGATATGAAAGTTCGGCTCCTCCTTGAGACAAATTCCAACCACTATCTGATTTCCGCTCCAATTTAATTTCCAATGGCATCAAGATTCCCGAAGTTTCCATCGAGATTGTGATTTCTGCAAAGTGCAAGAAACACTAGAATTCTGCCCTTGGTTTGGGATGATTTCCAACCACCTTGAAATTTCCGCTACACTAAGGATGAACCAATTTCGAAACATCACCAAATTTCCAATCAAGGGAGAGAGCATTTCCAAGCATTATGAAAATTCCGCCCATGGGATGATTCAATTTCCAAGCAATGTTAAACTTTCGCCCTTTTCATTCGAAGACAAAATTCTGAAAGAGCTGTGATTTCCGCCCCTTAAGAGATCATTAGAAATCATGCAAATGTCTTAAGAAGGTTGGCTAGGGAGGAAAATTTGAAGGGTCAATCGAATGGCAAATGTTTAATGAAGTCAGCCTTAATGGAGTAATGATTTTTACAATCCAATTTTAATGGAGTCATGACCTTTGGTTGTAACGCATATAAAGGAAAGTTGAAGCTTTTCATTCAATTACAATATAGTTCAAATCAAATAAACAAAAGAACACGGCAGATCTTTAGTGCAAAATAAGGCAGATTTAGAGAATCTTTATCAAATCAAGTCAAGTTTTAGGAGGGCGAAAATCAGATAAGAGGGAGAAGTAAAACATTTGCCAGCACTCAAGGAGGTCAAATTCATCGAAAGGGATATAATTGGAGGCTAAAAACTTGCATCAAAACCTGAGATCTTACAAACTCAGAATTTCCCTCAAACATTTTAAGCAGGTGTGCTCAAGGACAAGTTTGCAAAGGTAGAATTGAGGAGTCAATTGGTTCGCTGCACATATTCAGAGAAGATAATCAGATGTTACAAACTCAGAAAGTGGGAATTTAAGTCTAGATTTGGAGATATCAGATGTGTGAATAACGTTAAGGGTGTAAACAAGACAAGTCCCTTCATTCAGATCCAATTCTAAATCAGAGTCATATTATTAATAAAGGGTTGTTTTGTCATAGCAATATTTTAATTTTGTTTACACTTATCATCTCATGAACTTAATACAAGCATTATCTTGTTTTGCAAGGTGAAATGGAGGAAGGAGTCCAAGTGAATGGTGATGCTTTCAAGATGGAAATGGCATGCTAGGATGATTGTTCGAGATGGAGCTTCTTCATGTGCAAGCACGATTCTAACATTAGGATTAGTATGGAAGTATCGACAAGGCAACCACGAGTTTATCATCAAATTAGCAAGAGTTTCAAGATCAAGGATCGAGATGATGATTGCAAATCCAAGTTCAAGTTCAATTCATCAAGATTGAATTCAAAGAACCAGTTGTACAAGGAAAATGACCAAGTTTACAAGTGGAGAAGATTATCACAATCTTGAATTTCTTTTGGAAATCCAAGATCAATTTGAATGATCGAACTACATGAAGCACCTTCTACAAGATCAAGGCAAGAATCATAACTAGTACAAGCAATTGCAATGAGAAGATTTTCAAGAAGATGAAGCAATTTGGGAATATGAGCCATCACAATTAATCTAAGACTGGAAAATGTTGAGTACCAAGAGATATTGCTAGAGATGTGGAGACTGTTTTATGATGATGGAGAAAAGGAATTGATGAAGTTTATAAGATAAGCATGCTGAGGTGGCGCCAGTTCATCTTCAACCAATAAGAAGACTCCAGTTTCATGTGTCCAAGTTCATTCAATCAAATTGTTCCAAGTGTCCATGTGGAGTCCACTTGATATCTCTACCTAACGAATTTTCTCGTTGGTGGATTGCTTAAGCTATTTTGGAGTGTTGCATGGTTTCTTAATTCCTCACGTAGTTTAAATTTGCTTAAGTTGATTAGAAGTTTAAAATAGTTGAAGTAAGATAATTGGATAGTTAATGAAAGATATTGTTGTTGTTGAAAGCATGGTGAAACTAGTGTCCATACCTTCTGCTACTTGTTGATTGCAAGTATCCGTGTAAGGTTAGTTTGGGCCCTAATTGCAAGCACTTCACTTCAATTACTTGATGTTCATTGATTTGCATAGCTTATGGTTTTGATGAGTGCAAGTGGTTTGAAAATCATACTTGCACCCTTAGAAGATTGCACCCTCCTTAGTGTAGTTGATTTGGCGAAGCTAGGACTAGTTTGGTCTCACCACAACATCAACTTTGTCTTGCATTAATAGTTAGAATTAGAAGTAGCTTAGATTTCTAAACCCTCATCTATTTGCACTTTATTTCAAGCCGTTGTTAGAAGTAGATTGAAGAGCTCATTTGTTATACCACTTGCATTCAAGAAGCTAATAGATCCTCCACAAAAGAGCTAACATAAGTCCCCAAGTGATTACCAGCGAATCACATCACAAAACTGAGTTACATCAAACATTAGAAGCAACCCTGGGGTTGTCTTAGTTGATCACACATTGTCATATAGTTTGCATCTAAGCTTCCTTATTCAAGAGAGAATTCAATATTTGGTGTTCTATCGTAGGATACTAAGTTTTTTATCCTGCATGTTGGAGTGGTCACAAAACTCACATCAACTGGACTTTCTTGCAAATTTCAATAAGGTTAGATTAATAAATTATGTAATAATTAGTATTTGGATCATTAGTTATATAATATATTCCGTGTAGTTAACCATAGCAAGAATTTGTTGGAAATGCTACTACTATCTCAGGGATGGTCAGTCATCCTTGTATTGCGAGAGTATGGAATGATTTTTTGATCCATTCCATCCTTAGTCCACCTTGGTTGTTGGCTGCCCTCCTCGATTGAGCTTAGGAGGCTTCATTGGCCTCCTGGCTCGTCCATCTCGAGGTGACATGCTTGATAAGTTGTATGAAGATTGCCTTCCTCAACAAGCCAAGTAACACTCATTTGCCTCCCAACCCATGAGCATGCTAGGACCTCCAATCCATCCATCTCGGGGTGGCATCTTCAACTCTTGTGAACTTGGAATGTTGGCCATCCTTCCTATTTGCAAGACATTTCTTAAATTCAAAGCTGATTGCTCAAGGAGTTTTCTAGAGTATCGTTGATTGCTTGTTTTTTGTTTATCATCATTTCTTAGAGGATTGATGAATGGAGGCTTAAATGATACTTAATGAATTGATGCTTGCTTGATTGCTGCTTTAATGATTGATATTGGAATGATTTGATGAGATGGTGGTTAATGCTTGAATAGTTGAATTATGGATGTTTGCATGATGGATGTTTGATATTGGACTGATCAAATTGATTGTTGGCTGGTTTGCTTAATTCCTTTATTCCCAATTTATAATTGATGGATGATTGAATGATTTCTTGATATGATGGTTTGATATATTGGTGAATGACTATTGTATGAATGTTGAATTCCTAGAGTGATGAGTGACGATTGATAATAATAAATTGCCACCTTTTGAGAATAATAAATTATTTTCCAAATGGGTCTCCCTTGGATGTCTTCCTCAGATGAAACCTTCTCCCCTTTATATCTTCCAATGTGATGGAGAAGTCACACCTCTTCATCATGCCTTCTATTTTGGAAGAGTTACAATCTTTCACAATTACCACCCTTTGAAAGAGTACACCCCTTCATAATTTCTGCCCTTTGAAAGAGTCACAACCTTTCACAATTACCACCCTTTGAAAGAGTACAACCCTTCATAATTTATGCCCTTTGAAAGTGTGACAACCTTATTTTCTTCCCTTTCCTTTCCTTTCTTTTTTCATTAATCATTCCTCCATTCACATGCTCCAATCTTTCTTCCTTCCTCCATATCCCCTTTCAAATGAACTTTTCTCCCTTTATAACTCATGTTTGATGGAGTCACGACTCTTCATTTCATGCCTTTTGACCAATTATTAAACTTAATTACATTTTAATTAATTATATTATATATTCTTTTATATTTTAATTTTAATTTTATTATTTATTATTAAATCCTGTTTTAAAAAGGGGACATCAAAGAATTCTACAAGAGAGTCAATATGAGAAGCATATCCTTTTAGAAGGTTGGTGGTTTATCCTACTTGATGATATTTTTTGGTGGTTTATCCTACTTGATGATATTTTTTTGAAATATCAACAAGCTTGTGAGCAAGAGTATAACTGGTTGGATTGTCCGTGACAAATTAATCATCTCATAAAAAATGAAATCTTCCATGACCTTTATCTTGCTGATTTCATTTCAGAAAAGCAGGGTCTTAACGTATCTGTAGGAAAACATAATCTTGTGTACATTGGTTGCGTGAGTGATACATGACCAACATGCATGGATCTAATGTTGTATAAAGCCATACATTGGTCCTCGTATATACACAGGAACACAACTGAGAAGAAAATTGAGTTTTATTGGTAAAACAGTGGTCACAAGGATGGGGCCTGAGAATTTTCTTTAGCAGGTGCTGCAAAACAAAACTTGGAGTAATTTGCAGGATCACAGTCTCACTGAAGAGAGGAAATTTCAGCTCCACTACTATTTTCTCGGGGGATATGTATTAAAACTATGATTATATATTTCAAAGAAAAATTTGAAAACAGAATGTTCTTGTGAATCCTTCCATTTGTTAACAAGTATCACTAAAATCTTTTGAGGGAGTGTTGTGGATTCCCAGCCCCCCCTCCTAAAGTATTTGCTCAATCTTTCTTGCCAGAAAGTTGGCTGCTCTGCATTTAGAGGTCAATATTATGGTTTTCCTGGAGCTGAATAATGTAGCTTACATGGAATTGGCTGCACAGTTAAATTGTAGTGGTCACCCTTTTGTGGAAGTGCAGCCAAATTCTTCTAAATTCTGAGTATCCTTGTGTGGTTGCTACGTGTGCGTGGCTCCACTGTTAGTCGCACAATTGGTTTTGGAGTTAACTTGTTGGAGGTATGCAATTGAAGGGAAACAGTTTGGAGGTAATTAAAGTGCCAGGACAGTGTATTAGTGCGTAGAGGGTTATTTTGCTGAATGTGAGCATTAAAGAGGATGTGGTTACAATCTGAAGGTTTATACATGGCCAGCCTGCATATTGTACCGAATACCGATTAGTTTGGATGCCATTCATAATGTATTCTAGGCATGGCAACTAACTTCTCTTTGGATGTGGGTAAAAATCCTTGGGAAAGATTCATAGTGTTGCCGGAATGTTGTGTGGCCTCTTGAAGTGGGATGCTGTGGTTTCTCTTGGTTTTTATTTGCATTCTGCCTCAGTTTGGATCTGCAATGTTGTAGTGAATGTAAACAGTGATATTTTATTATTCTGAGTTTCAAATCTCAAATGCAATCTGCTCTTTCAGAAAAGTTCAGCTTGTAACTTTGTTATATTTAGCTTAGTTGGGCTTGATACTTGCTCTCTCAGTAAATATGAAACTTTTCTGATTACTGAAAATTTGATTAATCAAGAAAAGGAAACTATCAACACAAATTTAAACATTCCCCGCATTCTTGCAGATCTTGAAAGGGTATTTCTGCACGTTCAAGCAATCTGTTTGACGAAATTACTCTGTGGGAAAGGTGAAAATTTTGGCAACAACTACCAAGGAATCCGACAGTTTTGAGCAGATAAATGAGAGCTATTTAAGTTCTGTTGTAAGAGACATTGAAGTGAGTTTATGGTAGATTCTTGAAAGAGATATTAAACAGATTTGGACAAGGTTATGAGCAGATTTGTGAAGACATTTTAGAGCAAAATCAAGAAGTTTCCAAATATTTTTCATATTGTATTTTGAAGGTTCGTGTCTTCTATTTTAAATTTTTAAGACATTGGGAGGTTGGTGCCTCTCATTGAAAGATATTGGTGTTTCTTGCTGGATTGGGGTTCAGTTGTAGGGGATTGGTGTCTCCTGTGGGTTGATGCCTACGCAACTTTATAAAGAAAATTTCATTTTGTTGAGGCTGGATTTGGACAGTAGATCCAAACAGCTATTTGGAGTGGTTTTCTCCTGAAAGGGTTTCCACGAAAAATCTGGTGTCTCTTATTTGTGTGGATGTTTTTGATTGCCTCATTATGATTGCTATAAATAAAAGATTGTCTTATACTAATTCACCCCCACTCTCAATATAAGTGTGTGTTTCTTCATCTACTTCAAGCTCCAAGGGAGATTTTCATGCATCATATCTGCCATTAGTTTTTGTTAAGTTTTAGGATAGCTGCAAATGTAATAGCACTCTATTTTGTATGTGTTTTCCAAATGCAACAATCTCTCTTTCATTTATATTAGGAATGAGGCTAGGAGAGACATGTCCCTTCATGGGACATGTCTATTCATTATTATTTATAAGAAAGGACATGCCTCTTCCTATTAATCATAATTTAATCAATCTTATAATGTTTCATCAATCAATTATTAATTAAGAATAATATAATAATTTAATA
>MU226250.1:355849-375938 GCA_018584345.1 Thuja plicata
GGATTCGAATCCGTGGATCCACAAGTATGCTTCAAAACATGGAATGTATAATGGAAGGATGTCTTCAATCTCTTGCTTGTAGATCTCCAACACCAAGTCTTGAATGGGTTCTTGAACTTGACAAGGGCTTTGGAAGAAGATGGATGGAGAGATTACCAAAAGGACACTTTTTGGCTTGCATCCTTCAATGGCCTCCAATGGATCTCCTTCATGCAAATGGATACTTGCAAATGATGGATTCTTGCTTCAAATATTGCTCAATTGCTTGCTTGGACTTCACTTCACAAGGATGCTTGATACTTGATTAGAAGACTTCAATTGCTTTATTGAGGTTATTCATGCTTAGAGAAAATGAGAGGAGAAGGCTCCCTTTTATATGGAATTAGGGCACAATCTTCTAAGGAGGCCTACATAGGATAATTAAATCATCATTTAAGCCTTTACCCCTAGGAGAGGACCTATATTAAATATAATTTAGGAATCAACCAATTCGGAACCCGAAACAGTCGACCCGGAAGCAGGAGAAAACTTTTTGTGAAGACCGACATCCTGGAAACAAAAAGTTCCCAGGATTTGGACCCTGGGACAAGGTCGAGGTCGACCCTGTCCTAGGGCAGGGTCAAGGTTGACCCTATCCTAGGAGGTTGACCCTATCCTCAGATCCTAGGATCACAGGTCAGAGACCCATAATGCAGAATTCAGGTCATAAAATGGAGGTTAGAAAGGCAGGTCAGGGGGGAAGCCATGTCAAGATCGGGAACCCATTTAGAGGCACTTTTTATGACCCCTAACATATCTTGGAGCATTTTGAGATAGATTAGAGCATTGTTTATCATTTATTTCTTATTCTAGGATTATCCTTGGGAGAGATTAAGACTAAGATCTCTCTTAACAAAGCTTAGATAGAGAACCATGAGATGTCATGGGTTTTAAACTTTAATTCTTAGATTAAATAGCATTTTCTTTCCATAGAGTTGTTGTTTCTAATCCTAATTTCATGAAGGTGTAATCACACACACACACACAATGGCACCATACTCACAAAATTCTTGGAAACACTCAATGAGATTGTATGTAGCATGAGAAGACTCCAAACAACACAAAACAACCACTTATATAGACCCAATACAACATTCCATGCCATTTGCTATAGTGATGCCAACTAGGCCTAGTAGCCCAACCCGTCTAGGAGACAACTCTTCCACCATCGACATTGGGAACTAACCAATGACATTTTTGAACTTCTTTCATATAACCAAACATTATATCAATATATTGACCACATTTGTTTTGGACCAAACACCCAAACTATGGACTGTACTCAATTTTAAGCCTTCAATTAGGCCACTTTTACAAAGGAAGTGTCCTTAAAATGGACCAACCTACCCAACCACCACTTGGAATATGTTACAATTTCCCCCAAACTGAATAATTAACCTTTTCTAAGTGACTAAACCTCTCAAATCCTCCACTACACCACCTTTTGCAATCAATTTTCTTCATTCTAGGTTTGTCACATGAGGATGCCAGGCCTAGAGAATCAAGTTTATCTCATCCATAAACTCCATTCACTTTGAAACCAAACTAATCTCAAAGATAATCCTCAAACCTAGCATTTCACAAAGAATTAGGAATTTCTAGCGGTGAAATGTCAAGTTATAAGCATTTTTGTCTTCAAACTCTAGTTATTGAGGGTTTCAAACCCACTTGCAAAGAAATGTCTCTAACTTGTCAAAACCTGATGAAATGAGCCCAAACCAGTTGCAAATGAAAGCATACTCCCTCACCTTTCTATAAACATAAGTTTCAGACCATTTGGGTAGAATACATATCCGTACCAAATGGCTGTTTCCAGATAAACATGAAAAATAGAAGAAAACAAAGTAAATTTTATTGATTTCTTGCTTCAAAACCTCCAAAAACTATGTCCTCGACAAGAGAGAGGCATATTTATACTAGTTACATCCTTCCAAACCGGTCCTAACCATTTTTTGAATTAGTTAGTCGTTGGGGACACAATTTGCACAGTTAGTAATTTCTTGCATTCCTCTACAAGACAACATCAAACACAGCTAATACAATGCCTACATGCCATAAATGGCTTCAAAACATGGATTACATCAATTTCACTCCATTTGGACACTTTTAGAGGATTTGACCAAGTTTGACCATTAGAGGGCTTGGTTGACTACAACACACAAAATGACATCAAGGTCTTACAACTTGATTTGGAACAAATAGAGAATGGTCCTTAGGACCTTATTACACCTTCAAGAAACAAAAAAACACAAATCCATCCTTAAGAAATGACAAATCACCATTAGGCTCATTAGACCTATAGGTGCTCCTACACCAAAAAACCAGGTGTTAGAATCACTTGAGTTGGTTACATATAATCCTACGAGGAAGTGATAGAGGCACTAAAATTGCTCTCATCTTCCAAAAACATTGCATTTATGCCATTTTCAATTGAATTGAATTTTTTTCTCATTCTAGTCCACATGAACATAAGTCCTCTATGTGTGGAGGCTCTATCAATATTGTGGTTGCTTCACTATTGCAAGAGCCGACACCTCTAAGGAACAAAAAAGACTAATTATAGATATTCCAATTATGAGGGAATGTTAGAATACCTATAATTTTTTAAATGTTTTTTTTCCAAATTTATTACTTTATTTATCTTATTACCTTTTTGCTTGTTGCAAATTTTAATTTCAACATAAGATTACCATGTGATAGCAATAGTTTTTTTCTTAGAATATCCATTTTTGTACTTTAAAATTATGAAACATCATTAAGATGATAAATAGTTCATGAATGAACTATGTAAATGATTTTATTTGAAGAGGAATTTGATTGGAATGATTGGTAAATAATAATCATTTACAAATGAGAGGGGATGCATTTTTTTACAGGTTAAAAATGATATTACTAATAACATATCTAAGGTTTCTCCAACCTGTAGGTTACACAAATTTTGTTAATGATTGCTTGTGGTGGAAAATCAAGACTTCATCTTTAACTTAATCAAGAGTTTTCATGTGCAAATTCATCTATTTTCTTGTGAACTAATTCATGACGATTTTAGATCTAGGCATGCAGATTCTTTTCTATTCGAAATTGTATTGAATCCTTGGAGCTTCTTGCCTAAAGAGACTAATAATAGTTCACAAGCTTTTTTTAAGAATATTTTCATTGAATATTTGGAATTCTAAAACCTCATATATGATTTGTTGTTATGTATTCTAGTTTAGTGTAAATCATTATGTAAGTATTGATAACATTTTTAAGATCTCATCAATAATGGGACAACTTGATTAGAAAATTCAATCCTAATACTATATAATCAAGTTTGTTATATAAATCTCGAAGAATACATCAAACAAGGCTTTGTAGTGCCTTTGTAAAAGATGTTTCTCCACGAATTGACACAATTATGCTAGTACTAAATATAATAAATATAATTTAGTATTTTCCAAAGATCTATAACTTATTAATTTGTGAAGTGTTACTAATTCATTTATATTTGGCACGTTGAGTAGTTTGAGTGAATTTCTTTGCATGTAGGTGACTACCAATTTTTCAAGCTTTGTAGATTATGTGGTATTTGATTTACATATTTTAAATATTTTGAAGATCACACTAAAATGTTTTCCTAGGATATGTTGTGTTACAATTATTGTGGTTCATGATTTTCATGGCAAAATAGAGGGACAGTCTTCTAAGATCTTTTGCACAGTGGGTAGGTTTTGAACACAACTAGTGGTATCAAAGATAACATTTTCAAAAAATAAAAAAGAGTAATGTTTCAATATCTATTTGTTTATTTGGGTATTTAGTTTGGTGAAATAATACATGCTTGATTTTAAGCTATGCAAAAGAAATGTAATGCCCTTTTTTTATTTATTTATATTTGGGTAAAGATTGATATAAATTCAAAAGCAACCTTGCGAAAATACTAAAATACTAATGCAACATAGAATATAAGCACTACGACAATATTTTTTTTAAAATGTTATCATGAAAGTGTACCTAATATAGTTGTTGAGCTATGTCTATGAATAAAATATCAGCTCAATGACAAACTTGCTAATCATCTTATGCATTTTAGTTAAAATCTATGCCAAACAAAGGCCTTTTGGATGAGCCATAAAAGAGAAATATAATATGATAAACCAAATTGGATGTTCAACTTTGTGCTTGTCATTAAAAATACTAGATACTAAGTGACTAGATTTACACATAACATATGGTCCACTAAACTAAGACATGTATGCCAAAGGACGATAAAAAAACATAGTTAACATTGGACATGTAAATACACTCTACATGCATAACAAGTCCACAAAATTTCATGGAGAGATCTTAGAAAATAATTCGTTATAATGCAAATTGTTAGTTGTTCATATTGATTCCAACTCTTATGCTATATTTCATATTTGAGTGGCAACATAGACTTTTCCCATACTCATAGCTTCCTTTGTGTTGCAATGAGTGGCTAACATTGAAAACATGGATTTGAACAATCTAGAAGTAGCCCATGATGTTGTGTAATACATTAGGAGGTAAGTTTTAGCATGGAATCCACAAGCAAGTAGCTAAGGGGGAATAACTGGTGTATTTCTCCACCCTGGACGTCCCTTGCTCAAGTTGGACACACCAACAATCCTCAAATACAAACCTTTTGCATATTACTCAAAACTAGTAAATCATGTTCAACACACAAAATCTAATAAATAAATATACTTGTACATAAATGGATCATCATTGTTTTGTCGTTAAAAAGATCCTTGGGATTTATAAACATTATTTCCTTTGGTTGTAAATGATAGTGGCCACACAAGATTCATAACTGCCCTAAATGATGATAAGATGAACATTCACAACCTATCAATTACCAATTTGATGTGCAAATCTCAATTTCCACCTTTTTCTATCTCGCCATACAATTCTCAAATACATTGCCAAGCGTGCAACATAAGTAGATCAATGATCTAAAATCTATCAACTTCTGAAATACATCTCAGGAAATATTGATTTAGAAAAGAGAACTTATATTGAATTTCACAAGTTCATAATTTCAATGTCGTTAATCGCAACATTAAAATACATAAGAGTTTTGTTACATATTGTTAAACTACATCTAAAAATATATCTTCGTTTCTTTGTTTACTAAATGTGAATAGGGAAATCTTCTGTAGTCTACATTCAGCTCAATAATCTATAGTAATTGCTTTAAAGCTGATTGAAAGCTGTATGGACCAACTAACTACAATAGAAATTGGAAACATTGACTACCAATGTCTTACCTTCATAGTACTATGAACCATTTGTAGATTTGTTAAATCTATAAGATCCTGTATTTTTCATTTTAAATAATAGAAAATGTCAAAATAATGATAAGAAATAATCCTAGAAATCTAATTATGCAGAGAGGTGTAAACCTACAATGACATCCAACCTCTCTATAGGAGGTCATCCAAAGTAACATTGTAAGAAAAAAGAATCCTTTCAAATTCCTTCGCCATCTGCTAATCCCAAGACTATATGCGTTACTACCCTAAAGAACCATTGCACTCTTTATGAAGGTGAAGAGTCTTCGGTTATAATCACAGTGGAATTGAAGAATATGAAACGTACGAGAGAGCAAGAGTCTTTCGTTACAATGTGCCCCTATATTCTTCATTGTAGAATTATTATTTTTGTAGCTGAAGCAATAGAGGCTCAATGCATTTTTTATAATCTGCAATGGAGATGTCGATGATTCCTCCACTCTATCTATTTGCATTCTTCTTCAACGTGCGCTACTATATTTTGTTTCTATAATTATGATCTACTTGAATCGCAAGTTTTGTTTTACTGTTGTACATTTGAAAGACCGTCTGTCTTATAACATTGATGCAGGCTTCCACGGTTCTAATTTTTTCTGTACCAGATTTGACATTGTACTCATTTGGTGTTGTTTCTTTGGAAGACCTAGAAGGCATTTTAGTGGTGGTGGTGTCACATTTATCCTTTCTGCCATGAACAACCTTCACCTGACATTCCTGAAGACAGTCTTCTAGATAATCACATTTATGTGCAAATGGCACTAGGCAATGCTATTATGCAAATAAGGATAGCAAATTAAAGTCCGCCATGACGTTTTAGGGTTTAACATGCTATTTGGATGATAGGAATATTAAAATGACTTTTTTTCCACGTTTCATTTTAGAGAATTAAAATCGGTATTATATATTTACGCACTGAATTGAAATTACAAAGTTTTTTTTTGGGGTTAGACTTAGCTCGGTTAGGATTGAATCTATTTTATAAAATTAGATTAGTTTCTAAACCAATGTTTTCTTTTAAATCTGATATAGGTCAAAGCCCCAATCATGTGTATGTGGAGGTCTCCATTGACCTTCCACAGATTCGCGAAAGCTTCCTGCCAAAACTTTGCTTAATATTTGAACCATTATGTGGGTTTAAAAATTTCTTATCGCTGGGTAATTAATTTGAAACAAATTTGGCATCATTAACATAAATACATCATTCTGATTTCTAAGCTAATTTTAGCATTTTATCAGGCCCGGAGAAGACAAAGAAGAAATCAAAGATTTTTTTTCTTACATTTCGTAATACTAGAGATGAAGTCTGCACACCTAAGGTTACTAATCATGTCGAATACTTGAGCAATTTTGACTTAGGTCTTTGTTTTATCTACCAGGTCTTTTGTTGCTTGATATTGGATAGTTCTATAAATTGGACTGCTCACATTTCAAAAGACATTAATATTGCTAAACATTTCACAAAAGAGTTGAGCATGGGAGGTGGAGAGTTTTTGAATATGCTCTCAAAAGTTTATTGCTTCAATATAATAATTTTGTGATGATCTGTTAAACTTTGTCAAAAAAATTTTTTATATCATATATATGGACTCTGACCTTATTTGTGTGATATTTTTTATTAGAAATATCTTTATTTTCAATTATAAAAGTATAAACAAAATATAGAAACATCATTATTCTCACTTGGAAATTGGAAAATAGAATATTATAAAAGTATAAAAAGAATATAGAAACATCTTACTTTTCTAATATAATATTAGAAAAAAATCTTTGCATATTTATAAATATAACAACAAAATTTTTATGTTAACATTTTTAACTGTAACAATTGTCATCTTCCTATGCCTCCTTCCGTGATTCTTCCATCCACCACTAGGGTTCCTGCGGATGCTGCTCAAATGGATGCCTTTAGGGCGGCTGCGGATTTTCCTGCGTTTCGTCTAGAATTTCTTCCTGCGGATCTTTCCTCTAGGGTTGTCGCAATTCTTCCAGCTGCTGCTAGGGTTCCTGTGGATGCCACTCGTGCGGATGTCTATAGGGCAGTTGCGGCTGTTGTAGGGAGACCAGTGGAGCTTCTGTCCTAGCTGTGTCTATTTCTCCTGGGTGGATTAGGGCTTCATCGTTCACGGTTGGGGATCCTGTTCTTCTGGTGCACGTTGTGGATCTTCCTACTTCTGGGGGCTCCTCTCTGCAAAAATCTGCTGCCTCTAAGTTGTCTTCGGCTTCTGGAGATAGAGTTGTTGCTCCTTTCCCCCTCTCTAACTCTCTAATTCTCCCTCTGGATGGAGAGGTTGTGGAAGCCATTGATCATGCTTCCTCTGTTCTCGAGGAACATGGTCTTATTTGCAGATTTAAGGGTCATTAGCCAAGTCTTCCAGATTTGCATGCCTGGATTTCTCGCCATTGGGAACCAATCATTTATGAGACTGTTCACATTTTCCCAATGGCAAGGGGTTTTTTCATTGCCAAGTTTGAGAGGGCTGCTGATAGGAAAGTGATACTATGTGATCATTTTTTTAGCTGGAATGCCCAGAGCATGCTCATGATGAAGCCTTGGCATCCTAACTTTGATGCTTCTACTGAGTCCTTCTCCAAGGTTCCTACTTGGGTAAGGCTTCCTCATCTCCCTCTTCATTTCTGGGTTAACTCTCTTCTTGAGGCTGTGGGTGAGGCTCTAGGGGACTTCTTGATGGTTGATGAGGAATTAGACGATATTCTTCACTCAACTTATGCTAGGATCTTGGTTGATTTGGACACGTCCAAGGGTCTTCCGACAAAGATAAAGTTGGTGCATCCTAAAGGGTCATGGATCCAAACTTTGGATTATGAATGCCTCCCCTTCAGATGCAGGAGATGCTTTAAAATTGGTCACTTAGCAGACCAGTGTGGTTTGGAGAAGGTTAAAAAACTTGCTTCTTGGTGGAAGGGGGCCTCCTCCCAACATTATTCTACTATGAAGGATTCTTCTATCAGAAGTTTTTCTTAGGTTGTCTCTTCTTCTCAGGAGTTAGATGAGTCCAATGTGCCTCTTGGGACTACTGAGGGCTCTTCCCTGGGAGTTTTCCCCTCCCCTTGTACTGAATCTGAAGTTCAAGGCTCTCAGGGTAGTGGGACTTCTACTCCTCTTATTGGTAACTCCTCGTTGGTTTCTTCTAAAATGGTAGCTAATGAGTCTTCTGATGCTGCCTCCTTGGATTCTCCTGGCCCTTTCTTGGGACAACCTCAGGTTTTGGGGGTCCTAAATCTTGATTTGAATTCTACGCCAGATATGCTAAGAATGTGGATGATGGGTGGACCTCTGTTAAAGGAAAGAAAAAATCAAAACATCCACCCTCCTTTGATATGTCTCTTCGTTCCCAGAAGGGGAAGATATAATTTGTTTGGGCTTTCCTTTGTTGGCAGATGTTTTGTTGCTTGCTGGAAGCTTTTGGGCTGCGAGTTTTAACTGTAATTTATTTTAGGCATCATTTTTTATTGTGAGGGTGGTAGATTTCCTTTTTTGGTATCTTCTTTTGTGTCCAGGTTGAGGGACCCTGTTTTAAAACCCTCATGGTGGTCTTCTTTTGTTTCGTTAGAGAGTGCTTCTTTGAAAATCTTTTTTGACTTTTTTGTACAGGGTTTTAGGGCCCCTTCAAAACCTGTATTTACCTTAATAAAAAACAACAAAATTATTATTTTTAAATATCTTATTTTATAGAAGTCTATAAAATATTTCTTCAATTGTCTGAATTAGAAAAGTATCCAAAAGAGTAAGATGTCTCTAAAATTTAAAAAATTTAAATAGATTAAGATTATGAAAAAAGTTTGTTTTCCATATTTAGAATTATAATAAAATTATTATTTTAAATATTTATTTTTATTAACAAAAATATTATTTAAAAAAAATTTCTTGCCTTGTATTATTAATGATACTTTATGAGTTCTTTTAAAGTAATATGATTATCTCAAACAATAAATTATATGGAGAAACAATCTAATATTGAGTATCCATTTAATCTAAGTCTATCATTAAAAAAAGGATAATGAAATTTCTGAAAAATATTAATTCATAATTTATTATATAATTATTTTAAAACTCTTTCAAATTCAATTATGTGATAATTTTTTGAATTAATGTTTCAAATCACAACATTAGCCTAAATCAGGTTGAACCCAAATATATTGAGACTTAACTCTAACACTAAATTTAATTGAAACCTAACCCTAAAACAAATTTAATTATAACCCTAACCTTAATCCTAATTAAATATTAAAAAAATTTAAATTTAGCCCTTGCCAAAAACTAAAATCTACCATAAACCTAATACTAAACCAAACCAAACTATAATCATAAACCTAACTAAATAATACATCAATATTAACCTTGACCGTACCCGTGATAAAATCAAATATGAACACTAACACCAAACCACTTTGAACCTTATCTGGATACAAAATTGAACGGTAACCCTACCACTAAAACAAAAGGAATCGTAACCCTAACCGTAATATATAAATATATTAATATATTTAATATAAATAAATATAATAAAAAATAGAAATGTCAAATTACTATTTGATAATACTTATTTATTGTTATTTATCTAATATATTTGATCAAATATGAACCCTAACACAAAACCACTTTGACAAAATTGAACGTTAACCCTACCACTAAAATAAATGGAATTGTAACCCTAACCCTAATATATAAATATATTAAAAATATATTTATATATTAAAAAAATATTAATAATATATTTAATAAAAAAAATAGAAATGCCAAATTACTATTTGATAATACTTATTTATTATTATTTATCTAATATATCAAATATATTAGATATTACAATTAATGTTTGATTAATTGAATGAGAGAGGAGGCTCATGTTATGTTTTAGAGAGAGAGATAGTTCTAAAACTAACCATAGTTTTGAACATATCTTTAAACCCTAATGCTAACCATAACCATAACTCTAACCCTAACTCTAACCTAAATATTAACACTAAACCTAATCCTAGGAAACCTCAATATTAAACTCTAATTGTAAACTTTATCCTAACCCTCCCTCTAACCTCAACCTTATCCATGTACCCTAATATGAACCCAACACAACCTAAAATCTAAACACTAACCCTAATCCTAATCCTAACCATAATTATAACCCTAACCTTAATCATACTTCTAATACTAATCATAATTGTAATTCTAACCCTCATCCTAACCATACCCTAAACTATAATCTTAACCATAGGGTAAACGTACGGAGCTGTGTCACACTTGAGGACCATTTGGCTTGTTTCGACCGAACATGTTTCGGCCGGACCCCTTTCGGTCGCAACATATCCGACTGTACATATGTGGCACACACGCGGCGCCATGTAGCGTCGATGTGGCATATGTGTTTCGGCCGAAATAGGTCCGGCCGAAACATGGTTCGGCCGGAACCCTTAAAATTATATATAAGCCGAAAAATCATTTGAGCGGCTCATTTGCACTGAGCGCCTTCCAAGAATTGCAGAGCGGAATAGGGGTACTTTGGCCAAAAATATGTTAGTTTTTTTTTTTTGGTTTTTTTATTTTTTAAAAATGTTTTTATGTTTTGTTTAGTTAAATTAATGTAGTTGCACTATTATTTGATGTTTTTTGTTTTAATTTTGTTATTTTTAATTTTAGAAAATATACAATATTGTTTTATGTAGATTTAATATTTTTTTTCAATTAAGATTATATGTTAGTTACTTAGTTAATTAATTTAGTTTTATTACATTTATTTCAAAACAGTAGGAAAATATTAGAAAACGGTAGGAAAATGTTACAAAACAATAGGATTGTGTTACAAAACATTAGGAAAATGTTATTTAGTTAATTAATTTATTTTTATTACATATGTTTCAAAATATTAGGAAAATATTACAATACATAAAACCAACATGAAACTAAAACATAAATCAACATAAACTCTAACAAATTAACCCTAACATGAACCCTAAGAAAACCTTAGCAAAATGTTACAAAACATTAGGAAAATGAACTGTACAAGTCATTAACTTATTATGTAACGTTCATGTATTAAACATAACATTGTACCCTAACATGTGAAACCGTAATATGAAACCAACATCTTGAACCCTAACATGAAACTGAAATGTGAATTTTAACATAAACATTAACATGTGAACCCTAACACATGAAACCCTGACCATATTGATCCCTAACAGAAATCTAATATGAAACTGAAACATAAATCAACCTAAACCTTAACGTGCTAAATTGATATTTTTTTTTCGAACATACATGTACATTCAAGTGTTTTTTTAATCTATTTTATCTATCACATGACATGGCATTAGCTAGAAACTAACATGAAACTAGAACATGTTAACCAACATAAACCCTAACACTAAACAAACATTTATGAACCCTCACCATAAACTTAAACCCTAACATGTTCAACCAACACATGAACCCTGACCTTCAACTAGAACATGCTAGAAACCAACATGAACGAGCTAACCACAAACAAATTAATACTAAACCTAATTGATAAATAAACCAAGTTGATCCCTAAACCTAAACACGAAACATTATTTTACATTCAACTCAGCTAGTTGTAAACCTACAGACAAAATTGATCCATAACTCAAAACCTCTTTTCGTTAGAAAATATATGCACATGTATGTAGATATATGATTTTAAATCATTTGACTTTCAAATGTATATGCATTCAAGTTTTTTCTAATTATATTTATTTGTAATGTACATGTGTTTAAAAATATATAATAAATTAGAATTGGACCAAGTTGATCCCTAAACCTAAAGATGAAACATTATTTTACATTCAACTCAGCTAGTTGTAAACCTACAGACAAAATTGATCCATAACTCAAAGCCTCTTTTCGTTAGAAAATATATGCACATGTATGTATATATATGATTTTAAATCATTTTTATTTCAAATGTATATGCATTCAAGTGTTTTCTAGTTTATTTATTTGTAATGTACATGTGTTTAAAAATATGTAATAAATTAGAATTGGATCATGTACATGTGTAGCTTGATCTAGATATATATTCTTCTTTATACTTTTGAGCATATATACATCTATTTTTTATATCACATGGCATCGGGTAGAGGGACATCACTTGTAGATTCTGGAGATGCCAGTGTACAGGGGGGTCATAGTTCCCAATCTTCTCATAGATCAACTAATTCTAGAGAGGACAGGGATGATTTATTTGCCAGTACCATAGCTTGATTCACACGAGCTATTGAGGTTCTTGATTAAGGTATCCATTCATCCACCACCCTCCCTAATAGGGATAGGGTGAAGGTCATTAGAGAGGATCTAGTTCATATGATTGAAACAATTCAATCATACAACCCTTATGATAGTATATCTATTGATACATTCTATACTTCTCTCTCCCGCAGCGTTACTGGCGCTGTGAAGTATAGGTTGATTGATTCAGAGGTCTCCACCGCTATGGTGAAGACCATGTTTCCTTTTTACCGAGAAGACCATGTTTCCTTTTTACCGAGACAAAGCGCAGGTCAGAGGCTATATGACTACGCGGTGTGAGGATGACCTTGTTGGACCATTTATATATCCTCGATGGTTGGCTGCTCATCATAGGTGGCCCCAAAAGGATGAGCTTCCACTATATTTCTGCAAACAATTTTTTGCAGAATTTCATTTGCATTATGATGTTGATTACACAAATTTTCCTGGTTATGCTGGGCAGGGGATGGGGATATTATCAGATAGATTTAGAGGGCCTAATGCCATAGTGCCCACTAATAAGCGGGCAAGGGTGGGTCCAAACCTTTTGGTCGTACCAAAAGGTTTGGAAATGGCAGCTGCAAGACAGTCTGTACCTAATCACAGTATGAGGACAAATGTATTTTCTAGTATCACGAGTATCGCGACACAGGTTCATGAGATGTCATCTGATCGTTTAGGGAGATACATGTTGCATTCCTATTCTGGCATTCCTCCACCTACACAGGCTGCATCCTCTACTGATGATCCATACAGTATAGTAGATAGACCATCTCCCTTTGAGGTTGCAGCTATATCAGATTTGGACCAGTTTCGTCGTACGTGCGCATATTTATCCAGTGATCTACTTTGCGCATATCATGCTATATAGATTATCACCGGGGTTCCTCTCAAGGATGTCCCAACATTTATCCCCACCATTCTTAGTAGATCTACTGGATCAGGTTCTTAGGGTGCACAGAGACAGGAGGCCGATATTCCTGCACCACCTATAGCTCCTCAGCAGACTGCAGTTGGTGAGGATGCACCTCAGCAGACTGCAGTTGGTGAGGATGCACCTCACCAGTCTACCCAGGCCACTTCATCACGTCTAGTTCGTCAAATTTTTTTCAGCTTGCTTACAGATGACCAGATTGATCCCTCACATTTGTCCTTACATATTTCAGAGTTGAGCGATATCGGGAGAGCACTACATGTTGCTATGGTATATATTTATTTAAATTTTGATGTATTTATAAAACTTACACATGTAAATGACATAAATAATTTGAACTAAAATATATATATATATATATATATATATATATATACACATGTTCTCCAGAGTATTCTGGATAGTGTCGAGCGTGGATATGGAGATTTACAGACTCCTGGCGATCTTGTGCATCATGAAAGATAGGTAAATTTACATGTTTTTTCAAACTTAATTTCTCTATGATCATAAGTATTTAGTTTGTTATACATGTGTGTATGCATGAAACATATATTTCTTTTATTGCACACAGAGATCAGAAGGAGGTGGACCATCATCAGGTCACGGATAAGGACATGGTTCTAGTTGAGACATTTCATTTCATCTACGTGTTATTTCAGACATTTCATCTACATTTTATTTTAGACCTATACATTTACATGTTATATGTTGTTATTTCAGACCTATACATTTACATGTTATTTCATATTTTAGACATTACATATATACATGTTCATTTTCATCATTTCATATATGTATGTATGTTATGTATATGTGAATGAGTTATTTCATATTTTTGACATTACATATATACATGTTCATTTTCATCATTTCATATATGTATGTATGTTATACATGTGAATGAGTTATTTCATATTTTTGACATTACATATATACATGTTCATTTTCATCATTTCATATATGTATATGTATGTTATACATGTGAATGAGTTATTTCATATTTTAGACATTACATATATACATGTTCATTTTCGTCATTTCATATATGTATGTATGTTATTTTATATATACATGTTCATTTTCGTTATCTCATATATGAATGAGTTATTTCATATTTTAGAGTTATTTTTATGTAAGTAACTAAGCTATTCAATTAACTAATATATTCAATTTGTCATGTAAGTAATTTAAACTAATTTAGAAGGGGATGTCTTAAGGGGAGGTATAAAAACATACACATTAACACATAAATCTATAACAACATACATATTTAAGCAATATAATAAATGAATTGAGCCATCAAAATATAATTAACTAATCTATTCAATTTGTCATGTAACTAATTTAAAATAATAAAAAAAAAAATGAAACTAATCTACTAAAAAAAAAAAATTTAAAATAATCTAAAAGGGGATGTCTTAAGGAGGGGGGGTATCAAAGCGCGCGCGCGCACACACACACACACACAATAACATACATATAAATAAACAATATAATAAATGAATTGAACCATCAAAATACAATTAACTAACCTATTCAATTTGTCATGTAACTAATTTAAAATAATCTAAAAGGGGATGTCTTAAGGGGATATCTTAAGGGGAGGTATCAAAGCATACACATTAACACATAAATATATAATAACATACATATTTAAGCAATATAATAAATGAATTGAACCAAGCATACATAGTTCTATAGAGTTCAAATTGTTGTGTTCAATAACATATATCCAATATCCAATATATTAAGTAAGAGTTCAAATTGTAGAGTTCAAATATGAAAGTACGAGAGCTACAAAAAGAATTTTATCCTAAAGCTCCTGATACATATAGTTTGGATCGTCTCTGTCTTTTATTATCTCCAAAAAAATTTCATGTTTTTCGATAGGCAACCTCCACTTTTGATTGCCACGTCCTCTTTTTTGCAATGTCTTAAATTGCAACTTTGTTGCTATAATCAAGTGACTGTAATGTAGAACTTTTTTACCAGACATATATTCAATAAATTGAACACCATTTCTGTCTATCTTTACTTGCTGATAATATGTTCCTTTAATAACAACTGAACCAGTCGGATATGACCGTCCATCACCATCTACAATTTCTTCTGGCAATTTGTATTTTGCTTTCGTGCATCTTAGTAGATAATAATCTACACTTTCAGCATTCTTAGGATCCGCAGCCACAACAAAAATATCACATAGATACAAATGTAGATTAGATATTAAATTCAAATCAAAAGTACAATAAATTAAATTTAAATAAAAGATCATGTACATGTGCATGCACCTATTATAACCAAATCAGAAACACGCTCATAATCAGCTGAATATATAGGACCACGAATGTTTATGTCAATGTTGTCATCTTCATAAGGAGGCATTTTGATTAACTCAATCATATCCCATTGTGAAACATATCCATTTTCAATATTCTGACATTGAATCATTGGATTGTCCTCAACGAAGTCGACACAGAAACATGATTTTTCTCTTACTTGATCAATAGAGGCTTGTGTTGTCCGGTACTCATCAATTGATGTAAACTTCTAATACCAACAATCCTTTGACAATTGTAAGGATTAGATCAGTCTATATCTGTTACAAATATGAAATTAAAGTTGTACATATTTAAATCAACAATTATGATAGCATAGATGAACACAAAATTAAATCTTAATTTAGATTTTTCCTACAAACTATAAATTACCTTTCACTTCCCAAAAAAAATGTTTGTTATATTTGGTGTCTCGAATAGCAAAATGATTTTTATACCATTCAACAATTTTCTTTGAATTCTCTATCATGTTACCTGTAAATTTCTAAACTATCAGTTTAAAGTTCAAATACATCTAAGTTTAAATTCTACTATTTGAAATATCTAGATATATACATTTAACTACTGTTCACACCATTTGTACCTGCAAGTTCATTTTGGCAAAGTGCACGCTTCACACATGCTCCTGCTCCACCGTGCTCTCTTTTTCCATGTCCACTTTCAAAGAAGTTCCACAGAAACGTAATATTGCGTCTAGCATGTTGCATAGCTAGCCAATTAAAGGCTTTTGCATATTTAAATTGTCCTGCAAGATTAAGTTGTTACATATGCACAAAATTATGATCACATAATAATTTAACAAGTAATCAATGAGAATTTGAAAATGAATTAAAGTGCATACACTTACCTGCACAACCATCATACCAAATCCAGTGTTGTGAAGCTATTATTCCACAATTCACAATATCTTCAAAATACATTGTAAAATAATGAGCCACATAGCTCCTATCATGAACCTTATCATTGCTGATATATAAATGAACCTCCTTGATATTGCGTTCATTTGGATTGGTACTTTCTACCTCATCTAAATCAAATTGTGTGTGTCTATAGGTCACCTGCACAAATATTGCAACTTGGTCAGAATGATAATATTGAGCTTGAAGTTCTGATTGAGGGGAGAATGTATAGTTCTCAGAGAAATCTACAATTGAAAGAATACAACCAGGTGGAAAATAATTTTTTGAATCACGAAATTGTTTAGTTTGCCATCTTGCACGCCATGACAATGCTGGATATGTGGATAAATGATAGTATGAAACCTAGTCATAAACTCAAGGTAGGGCAATTCACTCTCCTTCAATTCAATTTTTTTGGATTCATCTCTGCTCTTAGTTCGACATGTTTCATATTCAAATCTCTTCCACAAAACTAGCATTGCAACATTAATATTCTCAATTTTTAATGGAAATTTATGTAAATCTCCACAATCACTACATGCACTGTTTATACATTGTACTTTGAACTCATATGAATCTTATGATTTCTCACATAATAAAGACTTCACAAATTGTGTCATACTTGCAGAAATGAGCATATCTGAATTAAGTACTGCCATAACCTTTTTATATGATTGCAAATATAGATGAAACTCAACATGATTTCAGAAACAACAAGTTTCACGTATCTTATTTATGCGTACAAAGCAAGGGCGCAACCTCTCAAACATTCTTTGACATATTTTCACATCTGAAAATTCTTGTTTGAATGCTTCAAACAATTCGCTTTGTATTATATCTATAAAATGTTTTGGATGTGCAATTTTCATACTGGTCTCTTCATCTTTCATATATATAGTATCCCTTCTATTAGAAGAAACATGAGAGTGAGCAACCCAATATTCAATGACCTGTCTTTTTACATCTTCACAAATTTTGTCTTTTTGAGGAAGTCTACAAATATTAACCCAATTCTTTTGAATATTTTCATCTAACATATTTCTCTTTCTGATATATCTTTGAACAGTTCTTCTAGATACATTCAGTAAATCAGAAATTGCATGTACTTGTTTTCTCTGTGTCAACCTCCTACTAGATAAAGTAGTCATCAATGCTCTACGTGCAGCATTTAAATCAGCTCCTCGACTTGAGTTGTTAATGTCATTCAATGCATCCTGCAAATTTTTAACTATTGTTTGATTTACATTGTCTCCTGAGTTTTTCTTGTTGTCAACACCTAACAAATCCAAAACAAGAGTCATTTCTTTTTTCCCGAATAACTTAGCAAATAATTGTGCTTTTCCAATCAGACTTTTATTTTGAAAATATTCATCCCAAATCTTTTTGCATTGTTTTTTCATTGTGCTTTCAGGTACCAATTCGTCAGATGAAATTTGACTGAAAAATGAATCGTCATCCATCTTCATCAAATTGCCCATGTCAAAAAATATATTTCCATCAATTGGTTCCCCTATTTGAATTGGATCTTCTTGGACTTCAATAGGTTCATCTTCATTATGTTTTGTATGACCTTTCCTTTTTTCATCCTTTATTCGATCATATTTTTTGCTCTGTTTCTTTTATTCCCCATTGCACAATTTGTTCAAATTGAGAGCTTCGATTCACTTGCATACACAAAACCATATACAATTGATAAAAAATTCAAAAATAATATTGATAATTTCATTATTTAATATTGAACAATGCTTTAATTAAAAACACAAATAAATCTAAAAAAACTATAAAAAAAACTTGCAAATAATAAAAACCTCCTTGATAATTTTAACACCCAAAAATACGCTTTTAAAACAATTAAAAAAATGATTTTAGTAAAAAAACCTTTTTTAAGTCGGAATAATCAATTTTTGTTTTTAATTTTTTTTTAAAAAAAACCTTTTATTTATATCAACTTTAAGGGTCGTGGTCATCCACGCGACCATGTTTGGTCGGCCCATGTTTCAGCCGGACCTGTTTCGGCCGAACCTACCTATGTGGCATCCCATGTGGCAGCCAAATAAATAAAAAAGGGAAAACTTGAAACATGTCGTTTCTAGGGCTTATTTGAACACCAAAATTGAATTGTTCTTAAAATCTAAAAATATCTTTTTGTAGGGCTCCGAGTCTAGATTATGGTCATATAATTTTTATAGTATTTTGATTAACTATAATATATTATAAGTTAAAAAAATTGCAAGTAGGTATTTTAACATTGAAGAACATGCTCGTTCGAAAAAAAAATAAAAAATAACAAATCATGTCAAAAAATTTTAAACTTATATTAAACACTAGAGGAGAGAGTCCTCTTCAAGAATATATAATTTATTTTGTATTTGGTGTAGATTTGCTAGGGCAAATTAGGTGGGAGACAAAAACTGTTAATTTCGGGTAACGCCAATTTTGAATAGTTATAACAGACAAAATATATACCAAAAACCAATCTTTCTTTTTTTCTGCACTAGCTGTACATGTCATCTAAAACATATTTTGAAATTAGAGCAAAAAAAAGATTATTTACATATATTTTGTTGGTGGGAACTAAACCCTCAATTTTCAACATTTTTCAACATTTAAAAAATGGACTTCAAAAATTAAAAAACTATGTCAATTCTCATTCAATTTTTTTAAAAAAATAATAGACATAAACTACATCCAATTCTACACATTTCATTAGTTTACATCATTTTCAAATTCTAAACACAAATACCACTTTTATGTCGTTGAAGTTTAACTACTTTGCATGTCGTGGTCCTCTTCCTTTGTAAAAGTGTGACACAGGTTTGTACTTTTATCCCATAACCCTAACAATGAGGCAACCCTAATTCTAACAATAGTCCTAAACTGACCCTAAACTCTAACTATAAGAATAGTTCTAACTAAAATTAAGTATAATTCTATAACCCTCACCCTAACTATACTTGAAATCCTTACCTAAACCCAACACTCACCATAATTTTTAAACCCTAACAGTAACCCAAACTCTAACTCTAGCCCTAACTATGATACAAATCCTAATCGTAAGCATGATTGTAACCCTCATCATAATCCTTATTTTGACTCTATCTGTGTGCTATAATTGTGTCACACTTCTATGAATCCTTACATTCAAGAACACTCCAGAATGAGGTCTCAAAAATCGATCCATAGCTCCCTAGGCATAGAGTGCAAGGGTTTTTAAAATGCTCTCAGCTAGAGCTATTAAGCCTATAACCTTGCTAATAAACCATGCAATGGGAGATTCAATGAAGACAAGGGCAAGAATGCCAATATCCTCAAGAATCAAGAAT